>VDFB02336375.1:0-11920 GCA_007258455.2 Sequoia sempervirens
TTTTCTCTCTTCTCAATTTGTTGTGTCAATCTAGTAGGTGGAGGGAGTGAAGGTATTGAGAAGCCTCTCTCTCTTATCCCATTAACCCCTTTCCTTCTAAGAATTAAATAGTTCTCTGCCCTACGAACTAAGATAAAAGACAAAGATATAGAGTTAGAACTAAGCATATGTACCTCATGTTGGATGTAATCCTTGAGACCCCCCAAAAAGAAGTCATTCAAGTTCCCCTTTGTAAGTTTATCCACCCTGAAGCATTTGTGAAAATTCATTCATCACATGATGTAGGAGAAAAATCAAAAAAATGTCAGCGTTAAAATCCCTGTGTCAATGATTTTTAACTTAGTCATATGTTTTATCGATGTTGTGTTTTATTGTTAACTGACCAATCAGCATAGATGTTTCCTTTCAATAAAAAGAAATAGAACTAGTCATGCAGGAGAATTTTGAAAAGGTCCCTTGTCCAAGTGGAAGTTTGTTGTTTTTCTTCAAGATGGTACAGAAATGTCTGCCTACATGTAAGTGTCATATCTTCAACACAAACTTAAGCAACCATGACACCTATGTGTAAGTGAGCTACCAGCTTTGGAAGTAGGATTAATGCATCTATTTTCAGGGCACCAAGGGTGTCACAAAACCAAAGGAAGCTCAGATTTGTGTTAAAGTTGATCGTGGATTGATGGATGGGAACCGCTCCAGTGATTACTGTCCAGAAACTTGTGAGCCACCATGTTAAATTTACTAAAGTAGCATGGTTGTTGCTTCGGTTTCTTATGAGCTATATACTCTTCTTAAAAATTAAAATTTAATAGATTTTCTCTTCAAAAATATATTGATTAACTTTCATGGCTGTAAAGCCTAGCACAGTGATTTATTTGATGAGTTCCTTAAGGTGGCTTCATTACCCATATTCCCCTTTTTAGGTAAATGGGTCCTCTAAAACAAAGGACTTTACCAAACAGCTTTAGGCTGAGTGAATCTCACTTTAAAGTAAACCTACAGATCCTCAGATGTAAACTCCTTAATGTAAATTTTAAGAGATCTTATTTTTATGCGTATTAAAGATGCAAGAAAGCAATTCGTGACTTTAAGTTAAATGAATGTTTACATGAGACATATGTAAAAGCATTCCCCGCTGCAATCTTTCCTAAAACAAAATAGACACTTTAAATCTTTGCAATAAAATGTAATCAATACAAAGAACAACTTATGCACCAAAAAAAATATTGATACGGTGTCAACCATAAATTAACCAAATAAATTATGTAGAAGGAAACCACTTACCAGCCATTTTGTATATTGCATAGCCAATAACGCTGCAATAAAGAATGTCTACAAAACACAAATAAAATTAAGTAAGCATCCTAAAAGAAAGATAAAAGGTATCTAAGAAGCCTAATCTAGCCTACAGTATGTGCAGAATGTTTAAGACCTCAGCAACCTGCCAAACAAAATAAAAATGAACAAAACATACATACGATGGAGAACAATATAAAAATTCATCAATCAATTATACTACATGTCAACTCAAGTTGAAAAGAACAGATCAAATGTAAGACCATAAAAAAAATGGACAATTTGTCAGATTCTGTGTCTATACCTAGTACTCTTCATGTTACAGTCATATACATTGTAAACTAGTTAAAGATCTTTGTGTCAAGAATTTTTTATTATTGTTGATCCCTAGTAAATTGAATATTTAATTGGCAAAAGCCATTTTTGGCAATCTATAATACCAAAACAATCAATCACAATCATTCAACATTTCATCTAACCAATAGTATAATGATAAAATGTTAACACCAATTTTAAACTATGAAGCATGCAATATTTTTCTTAAGATTGTAATGCAGCCTAGACATTGAAAATAAATGTGAGAATTGTTTGTATGACATGGGTTGGAAACAAAAAAAATGAGTTGTCCTTTTAATATACTTCATTAAATGGTTTTGTATTTTTAAAATTTACTTCTAATATTCCATATACTGTGTAGGTTTCCCAACTCTTTGTAGACTATCAAGAAAACAATCATAATAAAAATTCATGGTAGAGAACATATGCAAGAAGTAGCCCAAACAAATATCTAGCAGGCTGGATAGCATGGTGTTACAGATGCCTTACTAGTTATTAATAGTTTTACTAAGAGAGCAACCAATCACCTTGATAGAACATATCATATGGAATGTACCTATTAATCTGCATATAACTAACCTATCACCCTATTCATTCAATCTCACCCATCTTGTAATGTCCTTTTTTGGTCATTAATGTTGAAAACAAGGTGGAACTAAGCTGCAATATTAACTAATGTATGTGAATTCAAATCTGAAAATAAGGTTACCAAATCTGATTATATGTATGTGATTACACATTCACCATAATAAAAAAATCAGCAAACAAAATTGACACCAGATTTACATGGAGAAACCCTTTCGGGAAAAAACTCCACACAAGAAAACAGGGAAAGTATATTATTTATCTTCACAAGAAAGATACACTACAATACACTTCCTTGCTAATCTCTGTAATGATCCGGACCAATTTTTTTTGATTTTTTTAATAACAATTACAATGCAACACGCACCCGTTAAGGTTAGCATAAACCAAAACGATGCGGAAAGTAACTCTAACCAGAATGTACACCAGGATCCCGATGTGGGCAAGGTGTGAGCATTGGTCAGAGGATCTCAAAGGAAATTGCTGAATCAGAACTCTAACCACGAGATGCGCCGGTGAACGACGAGCATTCGGTCAGAGGATCCCTAACTAATGCAATACTGAAAATTAGCTCAACACCAAGTATGTGCTACTCCATCCGTGGTGGATAAGAGGCGACCATATGGCGGAGACATTAGGAAATTACAATGCAAAACAGTAAATAGGCGGCAAGCCAGCCTCTTCCACTTATTCAGTGGGAATGTACAATTCAGAGAAATGAGAGATAAGATATGAAAATGCTGTTAGTACTACTAGCAGCTTACAATAAGATAGAACAATCTCTTAAACTGAAGTTTTTATGTCTTTTCAAGCTGCAGATGATTAGTAAGCATTCACAATATCAAACTTGATTTCCAATACTCTAATCTCAACCAAGGAACAACTTTCTTAAATCTGCTGTATCAGACCTGCACATAGAATGATGAAAATCTGCAACATAATAGCCATTAAATTGCTCATAACTTGCTCATAACGCTAATGGAGTGAACAAAACAGAATACAATAAAGCTAAAGAACCAAACCTCACCAAACAGCTATTTATTTGCACACAACCAAGACACTTCTCCATTAAGTCTGACCCACTAGTAGGAACGGTACAAGGAAAAATCAGAAACTTAGTTTTAAATTCTACAAATTTAAGAAAGTGCCCCTTAGAAATATAGATTAGCCAACACGGAACAATATCTTTTTTGTATTTTTGAGTTTTGAATGAAAACTTGCTACAGCTATGCAACATCAGCAACACTAAAATATGACAAAATGCTTGAACATCATCACTAAATGCAATAGAACTCAACTACAATGCAAAACTACCAATGACAGCTAACCTCTCAACTAGTTGCTATCTTTCAAGCAAGAAGATGAGCCAATGCTAGGAGGTGTGCTTTCCTCGAAGCGAGTGCCTGAAGTCAATCCAGCAGCATAACGGTGTAGTAGACAGAAGATACCAAATGAAGAGCTGAGGCCTGATTACATAGACAAGAGAGAAACATTTAGAAGCTTCCCAGGGCGCCCAAACCCTAATTTCAAATTCACCTTTTCCCTCCAAAGATGGCGTCCATTTTCCACAATAAAACATTTCACTTTTTAAAATAAAATAATCTTCTCAAAAGGGCGTCCCACTTACTTGTCTCAATATTTGACATTTTAAAATTATAATTTATCTCCTTATGACGCCTGGACCCTCAAAAGTCCCCTTTTTAAAAACAACTTAAAGTTGCACTGCTAGGCAAGGGGTATAATATTAAAATAATAATATTATAATGAAATTACTTATCTCTCCCAGAAAAATGCGCCCAAGGCCAAGAACTGAAGTGCCAGCTGAACAACTGAAGAAGTGACCCAACTGAACTGTACCCGAACTGTCCACTGCCAGAAATAGAATTTACTAAAAATAGTAAATTCGCGAAGTTGCCCGGAATGCCAAACTGAACACACCACTGCGAAGCTCTCTGAAAACCCAGAAAGAATCCGCAGTCAGAAACCCAACCTCCAAGCAACAACCACCTTAAAACTTGAAACCTAATTTTGTTTCATCCGCGGGGACAGATTAGAATGAGCCAGCGGTCTGTGAAGCGATCCGCTTCAGCGAAGGGGCATTACCTAAGCCCTCCCCAAGATTGCTTGCCATCAAGCAATCGCAAGTCTGGATGCTGTAGAATCTCCTCATCCTCCCAAGTAGCATCCTCCAATGGTAAATTCTTCCACTTTACCAAATACTCTTTGATTGTTCTCCTCCTCAAGGAACGCTCTCTGGAATCAATAATCTGTTCTGGAACCAAGGTCAACTGCCCTTCTTCATCCAAAGGGGGTAACTATGATGAAGCCACAACGTTGTGTCCAAGTGCCTTTTTGAGGCGAGACACATGAAAGACATTGTGGACCTTACTACTCAAAGGTAGTTCCAACTCATAGGCCACCGCTCCAACCTTCCTAACAACCTTGAATGGTCCATAGAAGCGTGGTTTCAGCTTCTCAGCTCCACTCTTCTTAAGTGTGTGTCATGCGAGATATACCATGTCCCGCCAACCTCAAATGGTAAAGCTCATGACTGGCGATCAGCGTACATCTTTTGCTGATTTTGTGCCATTTGAAGGTTGTCTTTCAAAGATTTCAAAACATCTTGGCTCTGCTGCAACCAATCCTTGGCTTGAGGAGCCTTGCTATCGCCAAACACCAAATCAGCAAAGCTTGGAGCCTCGTAACCATAGAGGGCCATGAATGGAGACATCTTTATTGACATGTGGAAAGATGAGTTGTAGCAATATTCTCCCATGTGGAGCCATTTCACCCAAGCTCTTTACTGCTCTGAGAAATAATTCCTGAGATATCCCTCCAACTATTTGTTCACAATCTCTGTTTGACCATCTGCTTGAGGGTGATAGCTAGTGCTTGGAGTAAGCACCGTACCACTCATTCTAAAAATTTCCTGCCAAAAGGTGCTTAGGAACTTGCTGTCCCTATCACTCACAATATTTTAGGCAACCCATGCAGTCTAAACACTTCATGGAAGAACAAATCTGCAATTTGAGCTGCTGTAAATGTGCTTGTGATGGCAAAGAAATGAGAGAATTTGGTCAATCTGTCCACTACAACATAAATACAGTCTTTGCCTTGAGCCCTAGGCAACCCGGTGATGAAATCCATAGAAATACTCTCCCATTTTTGATTTGGAATGGGAAGTGGCTGCAGTAGACCAGCTGGAAGAGAGTGCTCATTTTTATTCATTTGACAAGTACTACACTCCTTGATGTGACGCTGAACATCATCTTTCAACCCCTTCCAAGAGAATCTCTCTCGAATCTGCTTGTATGTCTTGAAGTACCCTTGGTGACCAGCAAGTGGACTGTCATGGAAAGTCACCAAAATCTTCTTCTTAAGTTTAGAATCAGCCACTAAGAAGATTCTTCCCTTGTAGTGGATCAACCCATCAACTACCTTGTACCTTTCATCATGAAAAGTACCTTCAATAACGCTGGTTGCAAACTGATTTTTGGCATAATCAGCAAGCAACAACTCCTTCCAATCAGCATTAAGCTCACACAATGAGCTCAAGTGAGGCCTTCTAGACAAAGCATCTGCCACAACGTTATTCTTCCCTTTGACATACTCAATATCAAAATCGTAAGCTTGTAGCTTACTCACCCACTTCTGCTGTCTCTCATTCAAATCCTTCTGATGCATAAAGTGCTTGAGACTGTTGTGATCAGTCTTGACCACGAATTTGCTCCCCACTAGATACTGTCTGAACTTGGCTAATGCATGCATGATTGCAAGCATTTCCTTGTCATAGATAGAGTAGGTTCTTTCAACCCCTCTTAATTTTCTGCTTTCAAATACAATTGGATGCTTCTCTTGCATCAAAACAGCTCCAATACCTTCCCCTGATGCATCACACTGTAACTCGAAGGGTTTGGAGAAATCTAGTATGGCCAATACAGGACAAGAACTCATGATTTTCTTGAATTTATCAAACACACTTTGAGCTTTTTCTGACCACATGAAAGCCCCCTTTTTAGTGAGGTCAGTAAGAGGAGCAGCACTTTGAGAATACCCCTTTACGAACCTTCTATAGAAGCCACAAAGGCCCAAAAATCCCTTCAAATGAGTTAGATTTTCTGGAGGTGGCCAATCTACTATAGCTTTGATCTTTTCTGGATCAACCTTCACCCCTTCAGCGCTGATGATATGGCCAAGGTAGAGCAGCTCCTTCATTCCAAATTCACATTTGGACTCCTTTGCAAACAAACTCTCTGATTCAAGAATGCTAAGCACTTCCTCCAAGTGCTTGAGGTGTTCTTCCCATGTCTTGCTGAAGATGAGAATATCGTCAAAGAAAATTAACACAAATTTCCTCAACTGCTTCTGGAAAACTCTGTTCATGCAGGACTGGAAGGTTGCGGGAGCATTAGTCAAGCCAAAGGGCATGACTAGGAACTCAAAGTGACCATAATGGCATCTGAATGCCGTCTTCTCAACATCTGAGCCCCTCATCCGGATTTGATAGTAACCCGATCTCAAATCAATTTTGGAGAAGAATTTAGCACCATGTAGCTCATCAATGAGCTCATCGATCCGAGGAATAGGATACCGATTTTTTATTGTGCTTTGATTCAAGGCACGATAATCCACACACATGCGGATGGTGCCGTCTTTCTTCTTCACAAGAACCACAGCTGAAGCAAAGGGACTCTTGCTAGGGCGAATGAAGCCCATCTCCAGGAGTTCTCTTATGTTCTTCTCAATTTCATCCTTCTGCTTCTTAGGATATCTATATGGTGTTGTAATGACTGGTTTGGCCCCTTCCTTAAGTTCAATAACATGCTCAGCACCCCTTTCTGGTGGTGGCCCAGGTGGTAGATCAGCAAACACCTTACTCCTTTTGGTGAGTATAGATTGAATATCGGGAGGATATTCCCTCTTGGTATCAACTGCACTAGCCGGAAGAACCATGCATTCCGCAGCCCACTCCACTTGGTCATGTCTAATCAGCCTTTCCATCCTTTTGAAAGAAACTATACGAGGACCACCATTAGACATTCCTCTCAAAACAACTCTCTTGCCATCAGATTGGAACTTGAGCTCCATTGTTTGTAGGTTGAGAGAGATTTCACCAAGTGAACGTAACCACTGTATGCCCAAAACTGCATCTGTGTCACCAATAGTAACCACATAGAAGTCATCTTTGACTTCATAGTTTCCTAACTGCAAGGACATGTTAGGAACTCTTCGTGTGCAGGAAATGTGAAACCCATCAGCCACCATGACTTTGAAGCCTTCAAATTCTTCAGTTTTGAGACCTCTCTTTGCAACCACACCTTCAGCAATGAAGTTATGCGTTGCACCAGTATCAATTAATGCAACAATACGATGGCCTCCAACTCCACCACGAACCTTGAAAGATTCATTCTTTTGGAAACTAGAGAGTTGGGCAATAGGGCCCCCAACTCCTTGTTCATGATCGGACTCTTCTGTGGCTCTTTCATCCTCGCTGTCCCCAAAATAAGACTGCTGATCAGACATATCAGATGCTGATTCATAATCTGAATAGGTTCCCATTTGATTATAACGCCCTCTTCCAGGACATCTATGGCCTTTAGTCCAAGGCTCTAAACATGTGTAACATTTGCCCTCCTTTCTGAGCTGTTCACGTTGCTCTTCAGTCAATTTAGGTGGGAACTTCTTGTGCTGATTAGAAGAATGTCTTCTATCCTTATCCTTCTTGTGGCCAAAAGGCTTAGGCGGAAATTTAGGCCTAGGGGCTGATAACTCCATACTACGAACCTTCTTGATTGCCTCATCAAGACTTGGTGGATCGAAAGCTTTAACCCATCCTTTCAAGGGTTCAACCAAACCTTCAGAAAACAACACACCCAATCTTCTTTCAGTGATGTTGGGCACCATCACGGAAAGCCTCTGGAAATCAGCAATGTAAGAATCCAAGGAGCCATGCTGTTTGAGTTGTGCAAGCTCGCGAAATCTTACTTCAGGATCCTTAGTGTCGAACCTTTCAAGCAGCTTGTTGGTGAATTCTCCATAGGTTCGAATAAGGTTATGGCCAAGAGTGACCAAACCATGGTACCACCACTCATGGGCAGCTCCTTCTAAATGGAGTGTTGCAAACTTGATGGCATCTTCTTCTGGCATGGGACGAAGTGAAAGGTAGTTGTCTAACTTCTGAACCCATGATCTTGCTGAACACGTATCACTTCCATCGAAGTGAGCCAATGTTACCTTCCCTAAGGCTTGATGGAAATCAGTTCTAGGAACCCAATTAGCTCGGTTATCAACTCTTCTTCCTTGTCTTCTGTCCCTCTGATTCAAGAATTGATCAAAGGACCATTGGTTCCTAAGATCAGGGGGTAGGGTAGCATACTCCATATAGGCTTGTCGGGCATCGTCTACCAAGGGAACGGGAGCTTCAACTGGTTGTTCTTCTCTTGGAGTGAATGTAGGAAAGAGCGGTCTAGAGGCTGATCCGCTAGAGATGGCATCATGCTGTCCAATAGTTCTACTACCTCCATTACCATTGTTTCCATTATGCCCGTTGTTGCCATTGACACCACTGCTTTCTCCTGTAGCATGGTTTTGATTCGGAATATGGTTCTGAGTAGCTTGCTGATCCATTTTAGCAAGTAATCGAGACATCATCTCAATCATTCCATCAAACTTCTTTTCCATCCTTGCATCCTTCTCTTCCATGGCTGTCCTAAGACTATCTGACATGTTCTCAACTGTTTTACCCGTATCCACTGTTATTCCAGTTTCTCTCAAAGCCTCTGAAAAAGTATCACGCCATACAGCCCAGGCGTATGTTAATCTTACGGCACGACCTCGGTGAAATTATAAATCCTTGTCACTCATCGACCAACATCCTTTATTGGAGCCTGAGTTGAGAATCATAGCTCGACCACCCTTTACTTGTGGACCAATTTTTTTTATTTTTTTAATAACAATTACAATGATACAACCGCACCAGGTTAACATAAACCAAAGCGATGCGGAAGAAGTATCTATGATGTACACCGGATCCCGATGGGCAGGTGTGAGCATTGAGAGGATCTCAAAGTACTGAATCAGGAGACTCTAACCACGAAATCTTGTAGGTGAGCGGCGAGCATTGATTGAGGATCCCCTAACTAATGTGTCTGGCGAAAAGTGCTCAACACCAAAGTATGTGCTACTCCATCATAGTGGATGAGAAGGCGGCCATGAGGAACGTGGAAATTACAATGCAAAACAGTAAATAGGCGGCAAGCCAGCCTCTTCCACTTATTCAGTGGGAATGTACAATTCAGAGAAATGAGAGATAAGATATGAAAATGCTGTTAGTACTACTAGCAGCTTACAATAAGATAGAGCAATCTCTTAAACTGAAGTTTTTATGTCTTTTCAAGCTGCAGATGATTAGTAAGCATTCACAATATCAAACTTGATTTCCAATACTCTAATCTCAGCCAAGGAACAACTTTCTTAAATCTGCTGTATCAGACCTGCACATAGAATGATGAAAATCTGCAACATAATAGCCATTAAATTGCTCATAACTTGCTCATAACACTTCCTAATGGAGTGAGACAAAGAGCAGAATGTTCTAGAGACAAAGGCGCCCCCAAAGAACCCTTAAAACCTCACCAAACAGCCCCTATTTATTTTGCACACAACCCAAGACACTTCTCAAATGGTACGGCCCACTAGTAGGGGCGATTTTGCAAGGAAAAATCAGAAACTTCGTTTTAAATTCTACAAATTTGCAAGAAGGGTCGCCCCTTAGAGACAAGATGAATTAGCCAACACCCAGAACAATATCTTTTTGTATTTTTGAGTTTTGAATGAAAACTTGCTACAGCTATGCAACATCAGCAACACTAAAATATGACAAAATGCTTGAACATCATCACTAAATGCAATAGAACTCAACTACAATGCAAAACTACCAATGACAGCTAACCTCTCAACTAGTTGCTATCTTTCAAGCAAGAAGATGAGCCAATGCTAGGAGGTGTGCTTTCCTCGAAGCGAGTGCCTGAAGTCAATCCAGCAGCATAACGGTGTAGTAGACAGAAGATACCAAATGAAGAGCTGAGGCCTGATTATAAAGACGAGAGAGAAACATCTAGAAGCTTCCAAGGGCGCCCAAACCCTAATTTCAAATTCACCTTTTCCCTCCAAAGATGGCGTCCATTTTCAACAATAAAACATTTCACTTTTTAAAATAAAATAATCTTCTCAAAAGGGCGTCCCACTTACTTGTTTCAATATTTGACATTTTAAAATTATAATTTATCTCCTTATGACGCCTGGACCCTCAAAAGTCCCCTTTTTAAAAACAACTTAAAGTTGCACTGCTAGGCAAGGGGAATAATATTAAAATAATAATATTATAATGAAATTACTTATCTCTCCCAGAAAAATGCGCGCAAGGCCAAGAACTGAAGTGCCAGCTGAAACAACTGAAGAAGTGACCCAACTGAACTGTACCCGAACTGTCCACTGCCAGAAATAGAATTTACTAAAAATAGTAAATTCGCGAAGTTGCTCGGAATGCCAAACTGAACACACCACTGCGAAGCTCTCTGAAAACCCAGAAAGAATCCGCAGTCAGAAACCCAAACTCCAAGCAACAACCACCTTAAAACTTGGAAACCCTAATTTTACCATCCGCACAGCCTACGGGTCTCCGGAATAGGCCAACGGTCAACAGAAACGATCACTGCTGAGAAGGGGACATTACAATCTCCTACAACCTGGATGCTTCCATACACCTGCAAGTAACACAAGATGATACTATCATCTCAAGGCTCAAATGTATAGAGCTTGTGGGAGGCAAAACCATAGTAGCAAACTAAAACAAGAGGTGCCAAAACCACTTGCAAAAAGCCCCATCCTTGGAAATCCAAGAGTCATGATAATAAATTAGTTACTGTGCACAAGGCATCAACATGGACGCCTAACCCATAGTCCCTTCAACTTTTGGTATTTAGGATGCTCCAGCAACTGCTCAACTTCTAGATGAAGAACCAATGGACACTTGTTTCTCTCCAGACATGGCACCTCACTCAAGACCCTTCATAAAGGCAAGGTGAATTGTTGGAAAAGTGTGTGTAGATGTGAGGATGTGTTGAGATGTGAATTTAATCAGATGCAAAGATCTGAAGTGCAAGCTTGATGCCTATGACTCCAATGCAATGAGCAAAAGGGTCTACATTTACAGAGTACCTGAATTTCTAATAGCAGTGAGCTGGAGGTTACTGATGGTGCAGAGTTGTAGTGGTGGATATTCTCTATTGCTCTCAGATGGATTTCTCATTGTAACAATCTTCTATCTTCTTCTTTCTAATCTGGCAGTGAACCCTTCTTTCTTTTGGGCAATGTGCCTATTGTATTCGGTATTGCAATTACTTTGTATTGTGAGCTAATCCTCATCGTGGTTTTTCCCTTCTTAGGATTTCCACGTAAATCTGGTGTTTTCATGTGTATGGATGTGTTTGCATTACTGTTTCTCATGTTTATATTCTACTAATGCATGATAAGGGTTTAAAAGTTGTTAAGGGTTTAAGGATTAATGCAAGTTTGAATAACATAAGGTTTTTGATGTTTTAATGTACAACTGATTCACCCCTCTCCCTCTCCCTACCCCTCCCTTTCCCCCTCCCCACCTCTCAATTGTCTTGTGCATTCAACAATTGGTATCAGAGCAAGGTTC
>VDFB02336376.1:0-24666 GCA_007258455.2 Sequoia sempervirens
CTAAAAGTTTTATTGTAACTTACCAAGGCCTATGTCACACTTTCCCAGAAAAATCTCCCAAAAATTAGGTGTTTTGCAGCCTTAAGAGCAATTTTTTTGGAAACCCTCATTTTGCAATAAATCATGTATTCCTACTTCAAATTCTCTAAAATTTGGATTGTGGGCTTCTCTATTACTTATTTAAAAACCCACTAAAAATTAGGATCCAATTTTGCAAGATTTGGGAGATATGCACTTCCCAAATAAATTGGGAAGAAACCCTAATTCTACCATAAATCGCTCAATTATTCTCCAACTCCTCTAAAATCTAGATTGTAGCTTCTTGAGTATGTTCTTCAAAAATGCTTTAAAAATTAGAGAAAAATTCACCATCTAAGAGATATGCTCTTCCCAAAATGACCTCTAATATTATGAAAACATATTGCCTCTACGATGCCAAGATCATGCTCTGATACCACTTGTAATGAAATTACTTACACAATAGAAGAACATGATAGGAAATATGCTACAAATACTTGATAATAACTGAAAATAACAATCCACTTTGAGGTGGAAAACCTCAAATATCTCCACTAAGAACACAATTCGTAATACAATGATAAAATAAGACTCATTGCCTCCTATATATACCTTATATATGCCTAGGATATCACCCAAACCAACTTATATAGCCCTATATAAGCATTAGGACAACCTAAATAACTAAATAAAAATACAATAATTATAATATGACTTAATTATGATTTAAGATAGCCACAAGTTGACTATTCATGTAACCCTATGTACACTAATATTAAGGGCATAGCAATGAAGGTCAAGTAACTACTCCATTTTCAAAGCCAATTGGTTGGATCCTTGTCATCAAACTTTCACATATCCAGCTTGTATGAATTTCCTAGGAATAGGACTTGTTGATGTCCAATTCGACACATGCTACACAAGAAAGGCATAGATCTCGTGGAAAAGGGTAATGATTTGTAAAATTCAATCACCTTCCAAGTTCGTGGGAGTTGGATCACAACTATGTTATTTGGTTAAGCGGTAAATATAGATGTAATTCATGGGGCCTACTATTTTTATACTCAAACTATGTGAAATTTCTTAAACCTAATTTTAACTAATAGGGGGTTAAAAAAACTTCAAAAGATGAACTGAGTGATGCAAGGAAATGCAAAGATACTTATTCAGATCAATCTAATTTATTCATCAATCAAAGAAATATTTGATATAAACTATAAATAAACAAATTTGTGATACACACAATCCAATTTATTTTCAATGCTAAATTCTAAGGCATTATTAAAATCTCATAACCATTATTCATTCATTGAATTTCCAACATAATTCATTAAGATAACATTTATCTCTTGTGATAATCATAAATCAAGATAACTACCATTGGCGTGCAAGAGTAAATCTAGAATAGATAGAATCAAGTAGATTTTATTATCATTTTGAGTCCACAACTTCTACAATCCCAACATAACTTTTTTGGTTCATAGATCTATCCTTCTCATATTAACTCCTTATAAAATGTAAACTATGAAAAATACAATTTGAAACAAATGCTACTAAAGAAATCTATGTTATTGGACCTCGAGTCTAATTCTCCAACTTTTGGACCCTTTGAATGAAAAATAAGTTACAATAAATAGGTAGATAGACATATTATTCTCTCTAAAATCAAAATGAAAGGCATCTCAATTCCCATACAATATCTAGATAGATAGTGTTAACTTTTAGTAACCTCTAGTTATTCTTAATTCCCATACAACATCTCTTTTTGGATAATAAAGAAACAAAATGGAATTTTTTTATTTGAAAATATATTCAATTATTCTTGCTCCCATAGCTTCTTATACTCCTTAAAATTTTTTATTTCACTTGGGCGATTAGCTTTGTATTAGGTTTGTCAACCCATTCTACTCTAAACTTAGTATTTTCAAAATTGTTGAATGTTTTTGTTGTGCATCTTTCTAGCCTCTAGATATCATCTTTAACCCATGTAAGATTGGCTCTAATGTTCATTAATTTATCCAAAATTATTTCTCCTCCTTGCATTGAGTTGATTTCACTTTCTATCTTCTTGTCCCGAGTGTTTTTAACAATTTGTATAGTGTCCAATTTGTGTGTATTTGGTAATAAAAGATCAACTAATGGTGCTAACTACAAAAATTTGAAAATTTGAAAATTTCTCATACAACTCTTTGTGTAGCTCCAACAAATTTAGTTTGTGTTCAAATATGAGTTCCATCTTACAAAATATGACACCGATACTTTTATCCCCAAAAATGATGTCCTCTTCTCCTAAAATAGGAGCATTATTTAATTCCTTAGAACCCAACTTAGTTAGCTCCTTGATATGTTTTAAGTCTAACCTATACTTTTCATTCTTATCCCTCGGGTTATCTGTATATTTTTTCAATTGATCTTCTAATGTGCAAGCCTTCTTGTATTTTTGATATCCAAAAATCAACAAATCATCCACCTCTTTATTGAACTTTTCAATCCATTTGTCAAAAATTTGAGATTTCCTCTTCTTCTCATTGAGGGAATCTACTTTGTGTGTCATCAAAATAGGAGCCTCGGATGATGTAGCCTTCTCAAGGATTGGAGAGACTAATCCCCTCAAGAATTCCTTCATCTACTCAATCTAAGATTTAAGCTCATCTTTACTATGTTTATCCTTCGTCATCTTAGCTTTGACTTAATCAAAGACTAGATCCAAAGATGAAATCTTCTCTCTTTATTTGTTTCCCAAGGTTTACTATGGCTAGTCAATAGTTTTCTTCCTACATTTCCCTATCATCTTTACCCACCATGGGGGTAGCAATTTATGTTATCATCTCTCATGTTGGGAATAGGATGCCATTTAATTGCAATCTTAAACATATTTCATGTATCTCCTCAATCCTTGGAAAGTGTTCCCCAACACTAAGATTAGAAAGAGATTAAATTTGAATGAAATGAAAATGTAAATTGACATTTGTAATTATTCCTAAATGATAGGAACATGTGGGGGCGCCCAAGAAGAGCTCCTACAAAATAGAAGCACATGGGGCACTCACATGGAAGGTGGGACCCACCTTGTTTCAGTTAACTATTTGGAGAATTGATAACTCTTATGAAATGCATTTCTTGTTCCTACTATAGACATGGAAAATATGTCGATTGACATTGCACGTCTGATCCTGACTACTAACACCATTTCATCCTAACTCATCCCTCGATCTAACCATTTAATCGAATACCCTTATTTGGTTAAATTCATCAATTCCCCCCCCCCTTAATTAAATAAATCATTTATCTAATTAAGTCATTCTATCTTGTTAATTAAATCAATCAATCGGATCTAATTATCCCTATTTAATTAAATAATTAATTTTATTTGATTAAATCTCTAAAGTCATCTTATCAAATTAAATAAATAAAAACTTTATTTAATTTAATCTAACTTCATCTCTTTTAATTAAATAAATCAAAAATCTTTATTTAATTAATCTTTATCAGATTCTTCTCATCTTTGATTTAAATCAACCCATAAATCTAAGTCAAAAATGTCGCATCATCTAATCCTTCATTAAATTAATTAACCCCTAATTAATTTAATCCTAATGCATGTCCCATCCTCCATGTTTTGCCACTTGCTCATGAAAATAGATTTAATTCATTTATTAAATCTTTATTTTCTTTCAACATAGCATAATGGAGAATATTTCTCAAATTTGAATTTCAAATCCAAGTGGACTTTATCCTTCCAACAAGACATTTATTCCACCTTATGTGTCCTTGTGCATTGAGCCAAGTGGCATTTAAGGCATTTCTTTCTCCCTCCAACATGTCTTTTCCATATTTTCAAATTTCAAATATCCACCTAATTTGCATTTATGGGCATATTCATCAAAATGTGCTCATTCCTCAACCATTCACCTCATGACAAGTGGCATCTTGCCATTAGTTGAAAGTTAGTCCCACATTGCTTCATTTGGGGAATTTCTCCAACTTGTCTTTCTATAAATAGAGAGCTCATCCTTCCTTTTCATCATCCACAATTTGAGCAAACTTACTACATACTCAAATACATCTTCAAGCATTTGCATTTTATCAAGTCCATAGCTAGGTTTTGTAGGTTTTTCATCATGGAGCACACTTGAATCTTCAACAAAGTGATTACTCATCATCATTCATCAACATTGCATCATTGGAGTTGGGAAAGGGCCAATTTTCACATCAAATTGGCACCAATTCCCCCATGGGATCAAGAGTTTTCTTGTTTAAATAGGATTTAATCTATTCTCTTGTTTTTTTATTGTGTTTTTCATCTTATTTTCTATTTTGAGCTTTGCAAATGGATTTTATGGGGAACTTAGATTGTAACTTGCATTTCAATCCTCTAATGTGTGTGTTTGTTGTGTTTTGCAAGTGCTAGGATCTTGGTTCACACCTACAAAATAGGGATTGATAATTACAATGTGTGGAGTGACAGTATCATTTTAGTATCAGTTCAATTTAGTTCAATTTAGTTTAGTTCAGTTATGGATCAGTTATCTTCAGTTGCATGTAGTGGACTTTAGTTGACTTCAGTTGCATGGCTAATGACTTTAGTTGCATGACAGATAACAAGTTAATACTTTCAGTTAATAGGGGATGATCAATCATGCAATGATGTTTGCATGAGTGGTGGAGAGATATGTTTCAATTAACAAAGATTGACTTGGACCCACCTTGGGCGCCCAAGTTGGCATCTTGGAGTTAACACCTTTTGCATGAGAAGATATTTACAAGGATAAGTTAAGTGGGGCCGTTCTTGGGTGCCAACTTTGAGGAGAAGCTTGAGAGATATCTTCAAAACCAACAATCAATTAAGTTTTCAGTTTGGGATGCCCAAATTGATGGACTTGGTTTGACATTGTTTTTCACGGAAGAACTCTACTTGCATAAGAATGGCATAAATATTTGTGAGGATCTTTATCCTCTTGTAATTGTCAACTCTTTGGAGTTTACAATATTCATAATTATCTATTTAATTACAGTAAGTTGAAGAGAATTTCAAGAGTTAGAGATTTTTACTGGTTTGCAGGTTGAGCCTAGGCATGTGTGAGGGTTTGAAGCATGGCATGGGATGTGTGGATTCATGCTTGGTCACATGGAATGCATGGATAGGTTGTTTTGCGGAAAGTGTAACAAAGTTTATTTGCAAGTTGTGAGGAAGGATTATTGAAGAAAAGGAAGCATATCAATCAAGGATTGATACAGTGTTATTGTAATCTTGTTCTAAGGTTAAATAATACAAGCACTATTGATTCTGGTAGTGGAGTTTTTTTCCAAAAAAGGTTTCTCCATGTATATGATGTGTCACTTCTATCTTCTTGTCTCATTCTTCTACAATCTTCTCTCTTTCTACAATTGGTAAAATTGATCTAAACAAATAATCATCCACAAAGAATTTGTAACAAAGAACACTTAAATAAATCTACAGTCTCATAGGTTTTACAAGTTCAAAGCTACAATTTTACCTTCAATTTTCCAAAATTTCCTAGCTCATTAACCTTGGTTGTGTGGAGAGTTTTGGGCCTTTTCTTTGGTTTGGTCTTCTCTACTTCCAGTACCATATCATTTCAACTAAGAGGTTGGATTGTAACCCACTGCCTCTTTTCCAAATTCATTTTTAGCCATGAGGGAGCTCTAGGTTGAACAGACACATGTTTGTTGCATGTTTCCCTCAGTCTAAATTTCACCAAATTTTTTGTTCCCATCCAACTCTTTAGTCCCCATTGCTAATGAGGAAGCTGTATTTTTCTCCTCTTTTCCTTTTATAGTTTCAATTAATTATTGTTGTTTCTCAGCAGTTAACATGTGTTCTCTTTCTTCTGGTACTTCTAATTTTCTTTCTCATCATGATCTTGTTGATCTTCAACATCTTGTTATTTTTTTCATGTTGTTGAGTATCCACAAGATTAACTTCAAGTAACTTTTCCTCAACTATGGGAAAACCTTTAGGTGAATCAGGTTTTATATCCACTTGATCACTCTTTTGACTTTCTTCTTCATCTTGGTGTAGGGCTTCTTGTTGTTGTTCAATTTTTTAGGGTCTAGGAGAAGGGAGATTTGTCAAGTTCACCACCTCAATGATTGGTGGATCTACTTCAACTTCTTTCAAGGGCTTGTTCTAGAGTATCCTTAGTAGGGAGAACTTGTGCAATAGGCATTACACAACCTCGACACAATGCCCATTTCTATTGCTTTGTATGTAACTAAAATTGTTTTGAAATCTTGTGCCACTTTCTCCATCATATGTTCTATACTAGAGGCCTCTTAGGTATGAGGTTTCTCTTTCCTCTTTTTCATTTTGTACCCAATTGAAATTGATGAGGGAGACCATCATGTTTTAGTGTTTTCTTTTTTCTTTTAGAATTTCAAATTTGTTCAACCATGGCCTTGTGTTTTCTATATCTCACAAATTTATCTTAACCATTTAGTGTTGTAAGCATTTGATTAAGATAACAAATAGTGTGAATGCTAGAGTTCTAGCCATTGTTGGTCAAGTGGCATTAGTTATGTCAAATGCTAAGTATTGCATCCATTTGGTGAACAAGTTAGTGTTATAGTGAGAAATATGTCTTAAAACCACTAATAGCAAAAGATAATTTTATCCTAAAAATTAATAATATAATGTTTTGGTTGACAAAATAAGATAAAGAGCAAACAATCTTCAAATTATAAAATAGGGTTGCAAGTGTACAATGAATTTGTTGGGAGTAAACTAAATAAGAAAAGTAGATATTCACAAATTGATTAATTACTAAACAAAAAAATACATTTTATGTCTTCCTAATATATGTGAGACATTACTTTTGAAGGTGTATGTGTTTTTTAATTTGCAAGAAATATTTGCCTACATATGTTTATGAATTCTCATAAATGCACACTTTCCTGTTTGCAAACATATGCATATTCTTGTATCTAAAATCAAGCCTTGTTAGCAATCAAATTCACAATATCTATCAATTAATTGGATATTTTATTAACTCTTTTCAAAATTCATTATTTCACATTCTTTACAACTTTTCTAGTTCCACCTTATCGCTTCTAAAACTTCATGCATCCACCAAATCACTTTAAATTCATCTCTTCTTGGTCTCACTTTGCATTATAATTCATTTTAAAATTTCTATGTTTTGAAGTAGACTATAGTTAAATGCATGATGCCAACATAATACTCACCAAATAAATATATTAAATGGAATTAATTATTCAACTCAAAAAAATAGATGATTGTGAAACTAAGAAAACAAGTCAAGGATCAATTTTTGAAGGTGATAGTATTTCTAATACTATGTATAATAATCCTCCATGTAAAGTTTGTCCCAAAGCATTGACTCTATTAATTTTCCACTCAATTTTTTTAATCTCCACTAATTCCCTTAACTGCCTATTTAGATAGTGATCTTAAACAACCACTTGTATTTCCTCAATTATGATGTGTTTGGTTGCCCAAGAATGGCATGTTAAATTTGATTGGTTAATCTCTCATAATTTGTGTCCTTACAATTTTTTCAAACTATGTTGATCAATTTCCCTTTCTACCCTAATGCAAACCCTAACATGCACTCATTGATTCTTTACTCCTTAAATTTTATTGATGACTCAACATGGCATGTTGGAAGGTCTTGTACATATGTTTTATTTTGTAATAATTCTTCTTAAAGACCTCTCAAATTTATTAATTTATACTCTAAATTTTATTGATCCAAGGGCTCTAATACTAAGAGTTTTTATATTGTGAAAAATGAGTACATAAAGATAATCAAGATATACATTAAAAAAAACAAAGCAAAAGCTTTCTTATATAGGGTTGCAATAAAGGGAAACACACCACTTTATGAATATGGGATAAGAAGAATAAACTAAATAAGCATAAAGAATATCATAATGTCAAGATGACTTCAATAAATCCTACAACTAAAATTCAATTGACTATTGCTAAATAATAATTACTTTAACACTCTCTCTTAATGGTCAATCTACTAACTACACCAAGCTTATGCCAAAATTTTGCAAATTTGTCAAGACCCATAGACTTTGTAAGAATGTTTGTAGTTTATTCCTCTATTGGACAATTCTACAACATAATAAATACATCTTCTACAATTTGTTTGATGAAGTAACAATGTAATTTCATATGTTTGGTACACTCGTGGAAGATTGGATTCCTAGTAAGTGTGAGTACCCCTTGATTGTGATAGAACAAGGGTGAAGGCTCAATTTGAAGTATTATTTTTGAAAGTATCACTTTGAGCCAAACTACCTAACATGTTTTTATTGCTCCTTGATATTCTACTTTAGTCAAGGAAAGAGCTACGACGTGTTTCTTGTTGATCCATGTGATTGCACTTGTGCTAAGGTTGAAAACATATCCAGAAGTGGATTTTATATCATCCACTTAACATACCAATCTAAATCTATAAACCCACACAACCTAGGATCTTTTCTTTTGTTGTACAAAACGTGAAAATCAAGTGTCCCTTTCACATATCTTAACACCATATTTGTTGCAATCCAATACTCTATCTTTGGTGTTATGAATCTAGAAATGAAACTCATAACATAGCTCAAATTAGGTTTAGTAGTTGTAATATATGTTAAGTTTCTCACTATTTTCCTATAGTTCACTCATTAATTATCTTCAATTTAGTTTTGGCTAAAAGTTCTAGGCCTCTCCATAGGTACAGACAAGGTTTTGCAATGCCATTATAAATTTGTTGAGCGAACTCCTAGCACATTTATATTGTGAAACAAAAATGTTACAACCTATTTGTCAAACTTATACACCTAGGAAATTATGTGACACCTTGATCAATCATGGCAAAGCTTTGCTCACATTAGATTTGATATGTTCAATAGGATGTGCCTCACCACCTATAATAATGATGGCATCTACATATATGACCATTAGAATGAGATCACTACCTATGTTTTTGATGTATTGATTGGAATACAAAGGATTCCACTAGAACCCCTATTTGACTAAATACTTATCATTGGTGTAACATGCCTTGGGTGTTTGATTCAAGATACATATATATTTCTTTAATTTCCATACAAGTTTCTCCTTCCCTATAACTTGAAACCCTATGATTGATACATGCTTTTTATTAGTGGAAAAGTAGGTTTTGAAGGGGCCATGAAACCCTTTACAACAAGAGACATCTAGCACACAACTAGAGACCAGCAAAAAGTAGCCAAAAAGGGAAAGCTACTACAAAATATCAACCAAATTGTCACACACCAAACACAACCAACAACACATACATTTGAACCCAAGTTGTCAACAAAACAAACAAGGATGGCCAACTCACCACCCATGGACCCATCCTAATGCTCCAAGCACCCAAAAATTGGGTGTGGGAGGCACAAGCATTTTTAGGATGACCATGTTTCCTTCTCTTGACAATCTTCCATGAAATATCATCCTCCAAAGACTCAAATCTGGATGAGAGGGGAAGGCTATCCTCCCCTAATCGCAAAGGTGATGAAACAAGAGTTGTCAACTTTATTGAAGCATCCAAAGACATGATCCCTAGATTCAACCCTTGGCATCAAAGAGTCTGAAGGTGGAACAACCAAAGGTCCCATGGAAGATAACCCATTAAGAGTATTAGAAGAAACCACAACCTCTTAGACCAAATCCTCCTCCAACACCTCGAAATTGAAAAAATCCCCAACCATCAATGCTCACGATGGGTATTTTTTCACCAAGTTGCCTCACCTTTCTTGAAGCAAGTGATAGGGAAAGTAGAAACCAAGTTTCCAACAACAAAGCATATCCTACAACAAAATGGGAGACTCTTACAGTTGAGTGTTTGAGTCCACAGTCTATCACCAACAAGTAGAACAATATCCCCAAGCAAATCCTTAAAGGTGTCAATGTCCATGAGAATGCGAGCAAAAGTAGTATGGTCATAGTTTACTGTCATAGCATCTTCCTATAAAAAACAACCAAGAGCATTGTCAATAGATTCAAAACAAGACACTTCACAAAATAAGAAAGGAAGATTGGGAAGTATGACCCAAATAGGAAAAATACTTAACGATTATGTAAGTGGGTTGAAGGAAATAAACCAAGGTTTAATAGAGAGGGAATGATTTCCCCACATCCAAACCCCATCATCCAACACTTGAGTCCTATCACTACCCGATTGGAAGCACGCTACAGAAAAAAAAAACCCTGACAAAAGCATAGAGTTCGATCTTTCCTTAATGAGGGGCCTCCAAGTCTCTAATGCCCATTTGTTCATATTAGGAAGGGAAGGCCAAAAACCATTAAATTTGTAGATGAGAGCATGAAATTTAAATTATTTTTAATTATCTTACACCTACCCACAAATAAAAACCAAGGGGGAGAGAAAGACAAGGCTTTACCCCGCTAGGAGGGGTGAGCAAAACCTAATGGAAGGTGAGAACCACCATCAAGGATACCAGACTACATTGGTTTTTGCATAAGAAGCCTTTGCACCACCAACGTCAAGGCTAGAAGAATGTGCCACAAAAACCTCAGGAACAAGGGCATTGCTAGCACCAATCAACAGATCTATCGCAACACCAAAAGAAGAGGGAACCACGGTTGGAACAACGTGCGAGCTAGCACCAAAAAGAGAAATAGATGTTGACAAGATGCATCTTTGGAAACCCCTCAAACAACTACAAAAGATTCATCCTAACATAGTGGGAAAGAGTTTTTTGAACCAACAAGGGTTCATGAGGGAGATGAGAGCACCATTATTACCCAAGAGTTAATAATGAATTCAATATTGTCATTATTGATACATTTTAGCTTCTTCCTAGAAATCTCCATTGAGGAAGGCACTCTTCGAGTCCCTTTAATGGATTGTCCAATCAAACTAAGCTACCATGGCTAGGGCTAACCGAATGGAGCTCATCTTTGATGTAGGAGTAAAGGTCTCCTTGTAGTTAATTCCCTCTCTATTTGAAACATTTTGCAACCAACCAATCCTTGTACTTGTCTAATCTAGCCTCTACCTTGTACTTGATCTTGCAAACCCATTTTATAGCCAATTGGTTTCTTCCCTAGTGGAAAATTTGTGAGGTCCCAAGTCTTATTTTGCATAAGACTCATGTTTGATTGTCATGGCATTTTCCCATCCAGGTTTTCCTTTTGTCTCCTCAAATACATGTGGCTCATAAACTCCTCAAATATTGGTCATAAGAGCAAAGTTGATTGTGTTCCCCTTGCTCTTGCCTCTTAATGATAATCCCTTAATCATTTCTCTCAACCGAACATTTGCAACTTGGTGCTTTGGACCACTTTGGTCTCTTCTTGAGATCCTCTTCATCCAAGTTAGTGTTGTCAATATGACTTGGGCTACATGTACCTATCTCATCTAAATGTTGATTCAAGCTATTATCAACAGAGTTTGGGCCTACTACTAACTTGGGAGACTCCACATTTTCAAAATTCCCCTACTTCAACAAGAGCTACCTAAAGTTAAACACCAAATTCTTAGCCACAACAAGTTGTTCTTCAACAATTTTGAATTCTATAGAAGACTAGAAAGGCCTAACTTCTTCATCAATCATTAGATCTCAGCTAAAGGTCAAGCAATTGATCCCAACATCAACCAACATCTAAGCCTCGTGACTATCATGATACCCTATGAGCATCAATGTCTTACTCTTTGGACCTAAAGTCTCATATAGAATCAAGGCATAGGCAATAGAACTAAAGACTTTAAAGATGACTTACTTAAGGCTTCCCCCTAGACCATACTTCCTATGGGATCTTTTGTTTCACCATTGTGTTGGAGATTTATTTAACAAATGTAATGTTGTTAATACTACCTTATCCCAAAACCTCTTGGGAACACTCATGTTCTTCATTATACATTGGGCCATCTCCACATAGTGTAATTTCACCTCTCAACCACTCCATTCTACTATGGAGTGTAGGGTGTAGTGAACTATCTTACTATCTTTTAATATCATGTTTAGCACAAAATTTATTGAATTCCTTTGAACAAAATTCTCCTCAATTATCAAATCTAAGATTGGTTGTGTAACAACCTGGCTCTTTTTCTACTAATGCTTTGAACTTTGAAAATTCATTAAACACATCTCATTTTAATTTCAAAAACAATACCCACATTTTCTATTAAAATCATTAACAAACAAAAGAAAATGCATGGGACTAGTGACAGATGTCATGTTCATTGGTTCACAAACATCTACATGAACAAGCTATAGGGCTCTCTTCGCCCTCATGCTCTGCAAACACCTTGTATCTATTGTTAGATGTCAAGAAGTACATCTACCAAATTCTCTTAGGCCAAATGAGGAAGGTGACATAAATTAAGGTTTCCATACTACTAATGCCATAGAGTATTGATGTCTAATGCACTTTTGGTATCAATACATGCTCCTTGACTTGTTCAATCTATATAGTCTACGATCTTCTACACTAAGTGCAATAGTCTTCTTGGTCTCTTTGTCAACAATGTAGCATTTTTGGTTGCTAAAGATAACATCTAGATTGGGACAATGTCACATAACATGACTTTCTAAAATAGATTAAGCTTCATTCTTAAACTAACTTATCTTAGTGATCAAATGAATTTTTCATTAAACATGTCTATTGAGGGATTGAGGTTGATGATTAATAAAAATCCTTCCTCGAGAAGAGTACATGCATAGGAGATATGATAATATCTTTTGTTCCTCACTTGTGATTTGGTATGCCAAGTAGAATGTCACTCCTCATCTTTACATAATTGTATTCTTCCTTGTGTTAACTAGATTGTTTGATTTCAATTGTGTGATTAAAATAAAGTAATGATGTGTTTTGTGTTATGGACAAACCATGTATTTTGTGTGTTTGAGATCAACTTTGAATGTCATTCTTATGCTTGCAAGCATGGCGTTCATATCTTTGTATAGAGGGGTGGGCCTCACAATTCCACATGGTTGGGTGGAGATGATCACCGTTGAGATGTGTAATTTAGGATTGTGGTGACACGTCTTAAAGAGCATGCAAAGATCTCATTTCTTTCTCGTTCAAATATCTTGATTTATCTTGTTTTGTCATATTTGACAAGTTGTAATAGATGCTTATTGGTGAAATTTTGTAAAGGAATGAAAAATGGTAATTGTATATGTAGACACCTAAATTTAATCACTTCTATATGATTAAATTTGTTGCATTCACGTCTATCATATTAATATTAATTTATTAAATTAATATTACACCCTTTGTCCCATAAAGTATTTAATTTAATAATTAATACTTTATCGTTTACCCTTATTCCTCTCTAAATTAAATAAATACACTAATTTATTTAATTTAGTCATTCTGCCTCTTTTTGATTTAAAAATCAATTTAAAATTCCCTCACTTTCTCTCTCCTTGTCACATCCTCCAACATTTGCCACTTGCCTCTAACCTTCTGTTAATTAACCTAATCCAATATTTGCACAACCTTAACCAAAATCATTAACTAAATTTAGCACCTCTTTTTGGTCAATTCTTCCATTTTTCCTTTTTGATGTTAACCCTCTCTCCTATGTGAATTTTTAATTCACATTTATTTGCTCTAGACTCCCCTCCTTTAAATGTGAATTTTTAATTCACATTCCATTCTCCCAAGGCTTCTAGAACCTTGGACTTGTCACAATCTCCACATGTGACCAAGTCCCACCTTTTTGGAGCCCACCTTTTATCCTCTAGATCATCTATGAATGTGAATTTTTAATTCACATTTATGTCCCAACCACCTTTCCTTTTCCCATGTAGATTTTTGAGGAATTCTAAAATTCCTCAAAAGTCCCTTTCACTCCCACTTGGGGACAAGAAATCCCTTTTTGTGGAAATCCTCTCATCCCCAAGGTGCATGTCATTTTCCACCTCATGTACCTTTTTGACAACTCATCTCCACTCATATCCTCTTGTCCACTTCACCCTCCACATGTCAAGATGTTAGGGCTTGTGGGTTCTCAACCCACCATAGCCCTTCATCTTGGCCTTGTTGGATCAATCTTGACCCTTGAATTCTCTAGAGAATTCAAAATCTCCTATAAATACCCCCTCCTCAAGGGCATTTCCAACACTTTAGATTGAAGCAACTACATGCTGCCCATTTGCCTACACAACACTTAGCTATCTTGCACCCTTATGCTGTCATTTTGCATTCTCAACACTTTGCACTCTCATAACTACATGTTGTCCAAGCCTTTTTCAATCATTCAACCATCTTTGTCCATCATTTGCATATTGAAGCTTGCATTATAGACATTCAAACAATCATCTAAGGAGCACACAACCAATCCAAGCAAGGGCCAATCAAAGAAGTTTCAACAACAAGGGAGGTAAAAGTGTTAGTGTTTTGCTTTATTTGCATTCCTTTTCGTTGTAACTCTCTTTTGGCTAATCTTGAGGTGTCCTTGGTGTTTTGTCTTTCACGTTTCTTAGTTAGATTCGCACATTTAGAGTGGTAGGAATTCCAAGGTATCACAGTATATTTATCTCATTCTTGTATTGGAGTGTGATTCATTGATGTCTACATAAACCTCCAATTTTTAATCATGTAATACTATTGATTAGAATTGAAATCGGATCATAATTTGGGATGAAATCTTATGATTGTATATAATTGTTATAATGTTATTAGAGGTCATACCTTTATAACATTTATATATTGTTCTAATATAAGGCTATAAAAAATTATGCTTGTTAAATGCTTTATAGAGCATATACCATTTAAAGAATTAGTAATATTATAAACTATTAAAATATTAATTATTTATAAATGGTAGTTTTGAATAGGTGTGATTATTACCTCTTCAAGTACTTTGCCACCCCTTCACTTGTATTTAAGGAGCTTCTCTTTTATTGAGAAGTAAAAGAATTTGGATATTAATAGTGAATTTTATCAACTATGCACAAGAGAAATTATTGACCATGTATAAATAAGGGTTATATCCAAGTTCTATCTATATTTTTATATACACAATTATATAAGTGTTTTATAATAGAATGATGCTTTATGAGATATTTTACTTGAAAGGGTTTTCACCATTTATATATTGTATAATGTCTTAAATCTATGTACCTTGTAATTCCCATTCTAATTATCTTACAATTATTTGTGATGATTAGTAACCTATTATCTCAATTTATAACAATAATTTGAATTTGAGATTGAGAAGGAAAATGATGGATTGAGCTTGTTATGCTTTATGTTAAATGTTATGATTATGTGAAAACCAATTGGATTATGCTTTAGTATTCATCTCTAGCAATTGGAATATGTACAATAGAGAATGTTCCATTATTACTTTTTGAGTTGATGTATGCTTGATGTGGATAGTGTTTATATTTGGTAAAATAAATATTGGTGTATTGTAAGTTTTAAGGATGTGATAATGTGGCTTGAGATCTTTCAATTTGATTGCTTCAAACCATTCTTTACCAACTTGTAAATTGATAAAAATTATACCATGTATTGCATAGATTGCTTCAAACTTGCCTAAGCCTAGCCCTTTAGTTATTTTTGAGATGTGTGCCCCATTCATAGCTTGTTTGTGAGGATGTTTAGTGTTGTGAAGTCATCCTTGGGTGTTTTTTTGAGGGTTGGAATGTGTTAGGGAATAAGCTCTAGTATGGGTTTCAATTCTTTCCATTATTGCTTCTTGTTGGTGTAGATACATGAGTTGACCACTTCACTGTCAAGTGTGAGGAGGTTCTATATCCTTTTCTCATCATGTTGACATCATTCCATGATGTTTGTATAAATCATCTTGTGTTTGGTTGTGCATTGAACTTGTCTGATCTTGCACTTTCTAATGTCATCTTGTGTGGTGTTCACAATGTTGTTTAGTTTCAACAACATTGTGTGTGTGAGTGTGAGGTTGTCACATGATTGTCACAATTGTAACACAAAAAAATTGTTCATTCATATTATGTCCACTAATATCCTAGTGCAAAAGTTAGGGCATTGCAAATCGCTTCGCTTATTTGTGTCATGCCAACATTGACCACATGGAAAAACATCAATATCTTGTTGTCAATGTGCTTCAATTATTCCAAAAGTATTTGGTGACAAGGTTTGATGAATGCCTAACTGATGGAGAAAACTTTATGTTTGTGCTTAGATCCTTTCCCCCTTAGTAAGGAATCATCATAATCCCTTCCACTCTAAATCTCAATGAAAGAGCTTATATTGCACTTTTGACCTAATGAATCACTATGTTTATATTACACTTTAATGAATCACTTTGTTTAGTTGGGTACCATGCCAACATTGACAATGTGGACCAACATCAATGTCTTGTTAATAATGTGCTTAATCATTTCTTTGGTCACAAGGATTTAAGAATGCCTCACTAATGTAGTAAGTACCTTTAATGCAAGCATATGGTAAGTTAGAGGCTCTCCTTTTAAAAATTTAAAAAAAAAATGTTTTGGACTATGTTGGATGGAAAACTAGCATTTTTTTTCCTTTATTTACTTTGAAATAACAAAATATTTTTCCCTTGTTTTTATTAAACATTTCACCATTTTTTAGAATTGTGTGTTCTCTGAATTCATTCTTTATGCTTCTCATGAATTATTTAAGTTTTTTGTGTATTTATGTAATTTGTTTTTTGCCAAGTTTTTCCCCAAATTTGAGTTTGCACCCGAGTCAATTTTTTAGGTTGGTGAGGTTTAGCCTAGTTCAAGTTTTTGAACTACACTAAACCTTTTGTTGCAAGCTACTGCCTAGATCATGTATGGCATGCAGGAAAGTACAAAATATGCAACATGTGAAAAAAAAATTAAACCTCAATACTTGTAGTTACAATATGTTTAATTTTTAAAAGCTAAGCAATTGAAGGGATACATCCTGTGGGATTTTTTTCAAAATTTCAATGTTGCAATGAGCAGCCACAAATTATGTTGATTTGAAATTGAAGCATAAATATAAAATTTACAAGAGCAAGTTCACTAAGAGTTGTTTGGTGGATTTGTGCAAATATTATGTCAATGTACCAAATACAATTGTTGTGTAACATTGGCATCTACATAGACTACATACAACATGATGAAAGGAACATAGAACTTGCATTACAACCTTCAATTGCAATCTATACCAAAAATAATGTAAAGAGACATTATAGTTAAGATATTGTGTGATAAAATCTAAAATTTTGGAAACTAAATCATTAATTAGGAAACGATCTCCAACAATTGTTGATATTTATAAATTATCATTTAGTTTCTAGATGAGACTTCTTTTTGGTTGAGAAATGCAGTGTATAGACTCCTTTTGTCATGTTCAATACACTTCAACCTAATGTTGAGTATTATGCTTCTAAAACCCTTGTGCAGGAATTGTAGTAGAAATTACATTAGCTAATAGTTTTCACTTCTTCAAAAATAGTTTTATTTTAAGGGAGTCTATGGGGCAGCGAGCCATTATAATTGGCATAAACTAATAAACCAGTTGGAGTTTATTATCAAGGATCTGGTTGAAATGTGGAAAAATGGGGATGTCCCAAGTCTAGGATCAATTCCACTTTTCCTAGAATTTCATTAGGATGCAAATCAACACTTTCAACCTCAAGGGTGAGCCAATCAGACCTAGATCTTATCCTTTTGAGTCTTAGAAATGATCTGGAAATGATTTGGAATGATTAACCTAATTAGACTAAATGACCTAATATGATAAATGCAATATGTCGAGGACAAACAAATTGAAACAATGATTTGCAAGTGGATCTAGGAGAGGCAGAGTGATATGTACCTACCACCAAAAGTTGGATTTAGCATGTCAAGAGGGACTCAGATGCCCATGGACGACAGGGTCTTTGATGGGGGTTTTGAAACTGATTTTTGCAATCCTCTGATGTTGGATCTGAGCTCCTGATTCCTAGTTGTAGGTCTGTCAAAATGTCATTAGTAATTTTGTGGGTGAGATTTCGTGTCTTGACAAGGTTTGTGACAACAAATGCAACAATTAGCAATTTTCCTTCAATCTTCCTTTGATCCTCTTTAAACCTATAAACTGCACATTCACAAAGAGGCAAAATGTTGTGCCATATGGGGGTTTGCCTTAGTCAAACCCCAAGTAAGTGTTCCCACTTCCATAATGGAAAAATTTCAATGAGAAATGATAATGGAAAGGGAGGAATGATGAAATCACAATATGCTACAATTCACCCCCCTTTTATAGTTGCCTTGAAGGACTGGAGTCATACACATCTCTTCAAGGATTTGGATCTTGTTTGCTTGGATGCTTGAATACTTTGGAGACCTACAAAAAAATATTAGCCTTCACAAAATAATGACATCATGAAAACACATGAACTTTGACATGATGTTGGATCTTGAATTGTTGCAATAAACTCTTGAAATGTTGTTTTTGACTTGCTCAATTATGCTCTTGACAATAGTTTTTGCTCATGAATTATGCTTCTAAGTCTTGTTAGATTTCAAAATGGCCACATAACTAGATATTTATAAGCATTTATACTAATTTCCCAAAAATTAGATTTTAAAAGTCAACACTTCAAATTTGAATTTTGGATGTTAAAATGTTGTCAACAAACACATTTGAATTTGGGTCCTAGCTAAGAAGGGGGGCCCAGTTGCCCATGAGCGACTAGGTCCTGGCCCAAATTTCTTGGACACACTTAGTCTGGAGCAAAATAACAATTAGATGCTTGCAATCTTTTGGAAAACGGTAAAAATTAGGCTTTGGAATGCATAATTTGGAAAATTAGGTGCTTAATTATGTCCAATAAATTAGGAGGGCAAAACTTAATGTGAAATTGTTAAGGGTTACAATTTTCTACACTACACTTAGCCTCCACTTTAGTAAGAGTATGAACTTATGCTCAGACTTGCAGTAAAGTAGAGAAATGAGTGTTAAGAGGGGTTTGATTGTCCAAATGTTGAGAAGATGGGATGACAAAGGATCTAAGGGGATGATCAAGCCCTCAAGATCCAAGATCCCATGGCAAACCAACATAAGCACAAAGGAACATGCATGCATGTAAAATATGCAACGAGACAACATACACAAACATACATGTTAGAAAAGATGAAGCAAACACAATGAAAACACATGAACATAACATAACATATAATAGATGATAAAATGAAAACAAACACAATGCAAACATGATGAAGACACATAAAAAACACACAAAAACACAAAGTTAGTACTAAAGGGATTTGAGTCGGTAAGGTAAAGAGACCTCAATCTTAAATTGTCTCAAATACCAAACGTCATCCATCGAATAATTGAATGCTCCCATGAAGATTGAAGTCATACACATCACTCATGGACCACATGGATCTATTAGCAAGCAAGCTATGTTATGTTAGGTGTCCATTCAATATGATGGGTTTCATAAGGCTAGCAAGGTGCATTATGCTAAACACTCATGAAACACATGGCTCCACTAGCAAGCAAGATGTATTATGCTAGGTGGCCATGTTAAGGGTGTTCATGACTCACACCATAGCAAAGCTTCGTGAATCACAAACGAGAAGGAACACAGGCTAGTGAGGACCTGTAATGACTACCCATGTTTTGTTTTGTTTTTTTTTTTTTTTTTTTTGATTGAGAATGTTTTGATGATGTTTGCTTGTGTTTTCAAATGCCATTCATTGTTTATTCATGCATGATATATATATATTGGTGTAATTAATAATTTATTACACTAGCATAAGTTAACTTAGGTCTTGCATTTAATTAATTAAGTCCTAGATTGCATAATTAGATAAATCATTTAATAATGGGGTAATTCCCCCTTCCTTGTTTGTCGGAGATAAGATTCCTTCTAGAAGATGAGTTGTCTTAAAACTTATCTCTATCTTTTTATCATTTCTTAGATAGGGTTAACATGTTGTCACATGTAGTGTGATTTTAACACTTGGCAACATCTTATGCATTTTAAGTTTTCACTCATGCCTATATATTCAAGGCATTTTGTACATTTCTAATCATCTCATATTCAATTTGGCATTCTTGCATCTTAATGATAGCATGATATTTCAGCCATTTCTCTCTTGTGGAAGTTATTTCGTCTTGCAGGTGATTTTGGGGTGTTTGAGTTCACCTAAACTCCTACAATATATCAATATATATAACATAAAGCATGGGAAATAAGAGAGAACTTGCTTGCAAATAGATGAAACTCATAATATATTTCTTTCAATACAATATCAGATTTTTCAAACTCCATACAAGAAAATTAGGCTTATTGATAATCAGATTAGACCTGGTAAATGTCTTCAAACAGCAACAATGCTTTAGAAAATGCATGTTTTTCAACTACAACTTGAGGGAAATGAACCTCCTAATGCAGATTCAAACCTATACATCAATAGGTCTAACTATCCAGAAATCCCAAACTAGGGTGCCCTCCTAGGTTGGGCGATTCGGCCTAGAAAATCAATCCCCTTTCAATAAATTCAAATAAATATATAAGATAGGTCACCTTGAATAGGAGATTCTAAAGAACCAATACCCAATATGATAAATCCAGCCAAAAAGGAACTATAGATGATTTATAATTCTACCTTGGTAAAGATAAAGTCCAAAAAAACTCAGAAAATCACTTCAACCCTCTAAAAACCACCCTAAAAACCATTACCAAGCCAAACCACAACGAAGCCATGCCTTCACACACCAAACCCGCAATCATCACCTCAAAAATGTTTAAATATCTTCATCTTCCCTTGCCAAAAACACTGAAAATCAGAGTGTTTGTAAAGCACAAAGTGACCCCTGAGTGGAATCACACCCAACTGACTAGGGTAGATCTATCACCACCAAAACTAGCTCCTAAATGAAGAGGGTTTTCATCCTCAACACCAAACTATAGACCTTTGGAGAGAATCCAACATCCTGTTATGCAATCAACTTAAACATGAACAAATGAGCCTCAAAATGAGATTATACAGAGTCAATGAGAAATTAGGGCAACTCAAATTTGAAAATGCTTTCCCTCCAAAATCTACGCCCTTCTCCATTTGCTTTTTTTATATATTTTGCTTTATACTTTAAAAATTATCAAATACTCCTCAAGGGAGGCGTCCCTGCTCAAAAGGAAATTATTTCGCCTTATTCATCCTTCTAAAACAATGTTAAGTTATCTCATTAGGCACCAAGGTACTTTTTGATGACCACCTACCCCCTCACTTTAAGTTATAAAGTTATTTTATAAAAATAACTTAAGTGACTAATAAAAAGCAAATATTAAATAATCCAACTTTAGGCTCTCCAACGCCACCATAGAAATAACACTATTGAAGACATTGCCCAAATAGGAAACCCTACACTACACTATCGCCTGGACCAGTTACTAAATATAGTACTTACTAAAAATAGTGACTTAGAACCAAACTAGCTCGAAGGACATCGAAAATGGGGACATTACGGGACCACTTTTCACTAGGTGAGCCCCTAAGACAAGGTAAAATGAGAAACACACTAGTGAGGATCACTTTTCACTAGGTGTGCACTCATCAACAACCATACCAAAAGTCATACTCCCTGATGACCTTGATAAGGTGCCATGCTACGCCAACGCCACACTAGGTTCAACTCCTATGAACAAAGTTAAGCAAAAATGTCAAACTCACCTCAGGGGGTGCAAACAAATAATGGGATCTCAAGGGGTGTTATGATAACACCAACTCAAAAAGTCATTTTAACATCAATGGGGCATTGCTTGATGAATAAAAGGCCACACCTTAGGGAACATCATACAAGATATCACCACCAAGAGAGGACAAGTCAACAAATAGAAAATCTCACCTTAGGGAACACTAGCCATAGTATTATCGCTAAAGAGAAAGTCATATGCCAAGAAAGATCACACTCTTGTAGGACATCAAGTCTAATATTACCACAAAGGAGACAAGTCACACAGATTAAGGCCACACTTTGGTTGGCAAGGTCACACTTCTTAGGATATGTATGCTATCATCACTAAGAAGGGGCCATTTCTTAGGCAAACAATAATCGAGGGACAATATGCCCCCCCTTAAATGTTATTGTACTTGCTACACTAACGTTTTAAGGAGACAAGAAAGGGATTCCTTGCTAGAAGGAATACACCAAGGACAAGGCTACCCTTAACCCCTTGCCCCTTGAGTGCAAGACAAGGATGAGCCAAGAAAATGAATGGTAATATGCTACATTACTCCTTGCACAAAAGATGGTTTGTGTAAAGTCTAATGCATGTGGTAGTGAGCATAATATAATACAACTATCACATGGAAAGGAGCAAAGAAAACAATTGCTAGTTTATCACACGATCATATTGACTCGCAAAAGGATCAAATTCTCTCAATACCTTCTTTAAAGCATGGCATTCATCAGTAAGATGTCCAAGTGTTCTATGGTAAGCATAGTAAGACATATTTGTACTCTTTCCTTTCTTACCTTCTCGTTCATAGATAGGCAGTAGCGTGATGAGTCCTAGGTTGGTAAGTGTTTGTAAGGCTTGTTCAGTCTTGGTTATAGTATGCAAAAAAAGGTAACTTCTTAAGCTTATAAGGTTTGTGTTTCTTATTTGATTGACCAACTGTTTGATGTGAAGGTAGAGGATCTTGGTAACCTAATCCCTTAATATCTTCTGATGGTGTTTGTTCCAAAAGGTGATGGGTCTCATGCTCATTCTTTATGTCACATCCTTGTTTTGTCAAAATCTTAAAGTCTTGGCCATAACACTATTCTAGGTTGATGGGTGTGTTGGTGACTTTGTTCTCATAAGATGGAGGGCCATCAATAGGTATGTTGTCATTGTGAGTGTGGTCCATAGACTCTTCCATGATCATTGGTTAAGAAATTTCTTGTGATTCAATTTCAGGATGTAGGAGATTGAACATGTCAAATGGTGGAATTGTGGGAGGTGTTGGTTATTGACCTGAGTTATTAGGCCATTGCATTGAGGGATAAAAGCATGCATTGTTTTCAAGGTTATGCAAGGAGTTTTGTATGAATTCTTGCATGCTCTCTTTGTCTTGACCCAAGATATCTATCTCACAAAGACATGCATTGGGAGGTGAAGGACCATGAATATCTATATCAAGATTAGGATCATCACCAAATACACAACTTGAGACATCAACCAAAGATTTCAAGGACATCCAAATTTTACCAAAACACATATCCATGACGAGATTTTGCAATTAGGTTCAAGTTGTTAAACAACAGTTGAAGGAAACTTAGATAGCAACCCGAGACAAGGGTTCTTGAAGGTATGGTCAAGGGTTTTGAAAGTTCAAAGTTTGACTGTGTACTACATACACTGTTTAAGGATGTTGATTCTACTTGCAAACAGTTGTAACAATAAATAACTTTCTAGAATTTGTTTAATGTATCCCAATTTGATGCTAAATGCAAGTATGCAACAATGTTGATGATGTTTGAACAAATTTTGATGTAACTTTCAAATCTGAAATGTAATAATTAATTGATTGTAAGATGTAAAGATTTGACAATGATGACTTTTGAATGCAAATTTTGACTCTAAACAATGCACTTTCTTTCACCTTTATGAACTAGATGCAAAATGCCTAAAAACATGCAATTACTAATTCCAAAACAGATATATGCAAGTACAATTGGGCAGACAGAGACAGAAAACTGTGAAAAAGATTGTTGATGCACTTGTACAAGGACAAGGTCACCCAAGGGCATCTAAGTCCTTGATCAAGGTCCTGAAAACTGAAAAATTGAATGTCTAGTTTGTTTAAGGTTGTTAATCTTGTCTGCAAACAAGTTTGATAGTGACTGTTTTTCAAGAATTTTCCAATGTAATGCAAATGCAAATGTATGACAATTTTTGAACACAAGTGAGCAAGTATGAATGTAATCTTTAATGAAAATCTAATTTAGATGACTAAAATACACCCTAATGCAAGCTATGATGCAATATGAATGCAATATTTTTGGTTTTTTATGACAAATATGAAACCCTAAATGAAAAATGCAAGACAAAATGATGCAAAACCTAGATCTAGGGTTTGAAAGACTACCAAATCATAAGTTATGATTTCAATGTTGAGTTCACCAAAATGAAATGTGGAAAAATGGGGATGTCCTTAAATCTATGATCAATTCCACTTTCCCTAGAATTTCATTAGGATGCAAATCAACAAGGTACATAGATTGACTTTCAACCTCAAGGGTGAGCCAATTAGACCTAGATCTGATCCTTCTAAGTCTTAGAAATGATTTCGAATAATTAACCTAATTAGACTAAATGACCTAATATGATAAATGCAATATGTTGAGGGCAAACAGATTGAAACAATGATTTGCAAGTGGCTCTAGGAGAGGCAAAGTGATGTGTACCTATCACCAAAAGTTGGATTCAGCATGCCAAGAGGGACTCAATCACCCATGGGCAACTAGGTCTTTGATGGGGGGGGTCCTAAAACTGATTTCGCAATCCTCTGATGCTAGATCTAAGCACCTTATTCCTAGTTGCAAATTTGTCGAAATGTCATTAGTAAATTTTGTAAGTGAATTTTCATGTATTGACAAGGTTTGTGACAATGAATGCAACAATTGACAATTTGCCTTCAGTTTTCCTTCGATCCTCTTTATAATTGTAACCTACACATTCGCAAAGAGGGAAAATGTTGTGTCATATA
>VDFB02336377.1:0-24665 GCA_007258455.2 Sequoia sempervirens
AGAATTGATCACTAGAATATAATCCTAGTCAAATATATGGGAGAATGATTTAGGAGGAAAGGATGAAATTGATAATTTCAAATTAGAGTTGGAAAACATGATGTTGAAGTAAGAGATTCTAATAAAATGTGAGAAGGATGAGACTTCTACCCCACCTCAAAGAAGTAACTTTTTGTTTAAAAATTACAATAGGGAAGAATATCTAAGGAATGAATACTTGATCATCAAAGGCACCAAGAGGACTACAACACTAAGAGGGGAACTTAAGAAATCCCATAGAAAGATAGTAAGTGGATACTTTAAAATATAAAGTGAGACAAACATGAAAAAAAAAGTTGTCTAATGTTACTTCATGAACAAGATGAATATGAACCAACGGTTCATAGATTGACTAGGGAAGCATTTTCTGGATATGGGTATGGATAGAGTATAGGGTTTAGCTATAAGAGTATTGAATGTTTATTTGGAACATGGCTAGTGGGAACTTCAATTGAGAGCAAGTATAAGATCACTTAATAGTATACAGTATGTGGTACCACAAATTCAAGATATAGGACCCTCCATGAGTTACCATGGTAACTATTGAGAAGGAGGTGGTAGGGGAGGCTACCACAATAATAATAGAGGTACCGAAGAAAGAGGAAGGGTCGAAAGGCAAAAATATTATAACTATAGTAAACTAGGACATTATGCTAATGAGTGCAAAAGAAAAAATGAGGAAATTCCACATGTGATTTTTGTGATTATAAATCACATGATACTTCTAGTTGTCCCAAATTTAATAGTTCAATACGAATGTGTTGGCACCATGATAAAAAATTGAATAATTTTCTAGTCTAAATGTACACCTATGATGCTAAATTAGTAATGAATAACTAAAGTAGATGATAAAATGTTAGACATAATGTAGAAAATCAAATATAGAAAACAAATGTAGAATAGGAGAATCCTCGTTGAAAAAAGAGAAATTAGAAAATAATACAAAGGAAAAAAGGAAACACTCAAGAAAAATTCAATGTGGAAACTTAAGAAAAAGAGAAAAAGAACTTCAATAATTACCTAGGGTTGGATTAACAAAAGCATTTCCTAGGAGAATTTATGAAAGTGAACAAGAAGAAAATTTATTTTAGTAAGGAGGTACATAATTTGGTGAGAAGGAAGTCCAAAGAGATAATTAAGAAAAACAAAAAGGAGAGGATGATAGTAAGGCATGTTTCAAAGAAAAATAGGTCCACAGATTAAAAGAATTAGAAAATTTGGTAGAATAAGAAGAGGTTAGGGTTCAAGGGTTGGACAGAATGAAGTTGGATAAGGCTATTTGAAATAAACCATTGAAAGATGGAATTGGGGGTTTTTCTAGATTCATCCAATTAGTGAACTAGCTTGTGAAGAAAGGGAGATAGTAAGTTTAGGTGATGAGGAGTAAGGCAGTTTTAGTTACTTTAATTATTATTTTTATTAGGGTTGGGTTAAAGAGAAAATTATAAGTTATTGGTGTTCTTATTTGTAGAATTATTGGTTTCTTGAGAAGAGAATGGGGCTAAATAAATAGAGGCATTAGAGGTCAAAGAGGAGATGACATTAAAATGATCCATCACCCATGTATAATCATACAAGGTGGTAGAAAGTGTTATAAAAGTTGGATATTTATGCAAGAGATTTTGATTTTGAATCTTTTGGAAAAGATTCCTAATAAATACTCTCTCAATATTAGAGTTGAGAAGAAGATAGGAGATCTATGAAATAATGCATTGATAATAAAAGATAAAATCCATCACCTTCTCATTTACGCCTTTATTGCAATGCATAACATGTTGATGAAACTAACCTACAACCCTATTTTGACTTGAATATGTTCCATGAAAAGATAAGATAGAGGAAGGAACCCATAGAATAGGACCATTTTTTGTTTATTTTTTCTTAATGAATATAGAAAAGCTTAGCTATTAATATATCATCAAAGTAATAATCAATCCACATTGATCTATAAAGTATTGAACATGTATCTTAGGATCACTTATCCAATCATACATGTATGCCAATATTTAACATGATGAACTATGGTTCTTTTGGGTGATTTAGTATAGCCAAACATAATATGTTGTGAAGGAGGTTTAAGGTTCCATCCCCTAGGGTTTAGGATGATGGGAGAATAGATAGCTAGCATTTTATTATTGACATTTCCTGAACTAGGTGGTAAGTGATAGTTGGTTAGGAGCATAGGTTGGGACACTAAGGGTAGATGTAAAAAAAATCATGTTTTGGTAAGAGTGTGGCAAGGGTTGTGGGGTTAATGGAGTGATAGGAGGGGGAGTGACAATAGTGGTAAAAGAGGATCAAGAAAGATAAGTGAAGGGTTGAAAGGGTGACACATAGGGGTAGGAGGTAAAGTGGTTACCTAAAGGGACATGATCATAGTTAAAAGGAGGAATGGAGTGAGAGACATAAATGGTAGGAATGTGAGTTGGATGAGTAGGCATGAAAAATTAGGTGAAGGATTATTGAGTGGTAGGAAAGAGAAAAGAAGTTGGCTAGAAGAGAGGGATGAAAGTAGGAGAACTAGACTATAAAGAGAGATGAGTGTAGACAATTTATCCTATACCTTGTAATATCCCTAGCTGGGCTCAAGTTGGGTGATGGTGATATTTGTTAAGGAGTAGATGACATCGTTAGGTAGTCTACTTTGGAGGAGAGACAAGTGATGATCAATTTTGTTGAGTGATAAACTTATAATCATTTAATAGGGAATCATTATCAAAGTGGTCCTCATTGTGAGAAATGTAGAGTGGGACAACATGTGGGTGGATGACAATAGAAGAAGGAAGGAATGGTAATGAAGGAAAATACATAGACAGGTTTAAGTGAGGGTCCCTATAATAGATAATATATGAGGAAGGGATTGTCAAATAAGGAAAGACAACAATTTCTATTAAAGAACATCAAAATGATACATCCTCATATACTATGAGAAATTTTAGTTGAAAAATGTAGAGTTTTTATTTTTAGGTGAAAATAAAAGACAAACAATAGTGTAGTAAATGGACACTAAACTAATTGTGATAAGGTCTATATGTTGTGACTATGTTTATGTTTACTCAAAAAAAAAGTTTTGTTGAATGATGATAAAAATTAAGAATCAAAGTAGAATTAACTATTTTTTTGACATTAGTGAATGAGAGTTTGTTGTTTAGAGAGAAAAATTCTTTTGAAAATGAAGAAAGGAATAAATAATGAAGGTTATGATTCATATCAAGTTCACTACAAATATAGATAGAAAATAGATAGCCTACATGATTTAAGCATAGGAAAGCCTTTTCAATTATCTATCTTAGGATTCAACTACAAATCTACCATAAATAGGTTTACTTAAGTTAACCCAAACACACAAAATTCTATACGAACTAAATAACAAAATTCTTGTTCTTTCTAGTTAGATTGTGTAACATGCCTTATTTAAGCTAAATGGGACTCAATTGAAAAATGATAACAAACTAAGAAATTGGTTGATTTACCAACAATTAAATTTATGAACAACAAGATTGTTCACAGAAATTTAAAGATAATAAGAATGATGGATAGAAATTAGATAAACTAGTTGATAAAAAATAATAAGAGGATCTATTTAAAAAATTGAGGTTGCCAATAAAAAGAACAAAGTTCAATTTTAGTTGCTAATAAAAGAATCAAAGTTGAATTTTGGTATAAGAATATTGGCACACCTGTAGAGTGCAACCATACCTTTATTACATGTGATTTTTCAAAAAAAAACTAAGATAAATAACAACAAACAAAAGAGTGCTACAATTTTAAGAAATGAAGAATAAAATAAGAATGTAGAATTCCTATATGGTTTCATAACAGTTCCCGACCCTTGTCTGTGCTTCCACATTTTGCATACATTTCTACTAGAGTAGTTGCAACTACATCAAATGTCCATACCCTGTTCCAAAGCTCCCATTTTGGCATAGGCTAGGAGAATGCTGGCAAAGGTTGCAGAGTCTATCTTTACACCTGCCAAATACATTTGCTTGAAAGTTCCTAAAACCTTTTTAAAAAGTCAATTTTATGAATAATCTACAATCAGGGCACTCTGTCAGAACATGTTTATTCGAGGCATTCTGTTAAACAGTTTTTGGGCATATCTGCAATCATGGCATTCCCATTAAAAGTTTTTAAAGGCATTGTCCAAGCGGTCTGAGTCATTGTCCTATGCTTCCACATTTTGCATACATGTCACCCGAGGTAGTTGCAACTGTCGACTAGAAATTCCTGCGCCGATCATTTGATGGATTTCCAGCTGCTTGTTCTGGCTCCCCATTTTGCAGACGGTAGAATTTCTGGCGGCAAAGGTTGCATAGTCTGGCGGCTTCCACAACTTCTAGTTGCATTTGCTTACGGTACTACGCCCCTCATTTTGTGTATCCACGGAATCATCCATGTAGGCGTGTTAATTTTACGCCAATGAATAAATAGGTTTGTCAACAATGCATTTAATACAAAAGCTTCTCGCCCTTTATTCTAGACTCTTCTCCAACCGACTTCCACTGACATCAAACAAATTTCATGCATGTATTTTGTGACTGTAATAGGTTCTGGAGAATTCCTGAGCCCTCTATAAATAGAAGCAGATGTATTGTGGCTCTTCACTCTCTACTTGAGAGTCCATCTCCATGAGCTATTAGATGATATCAATTTGGTGTTTAATGTATGAGTTACAGTGAGTAACTAAGTGTAATGTTTTGTTTATTTATCTCTAAATTTGTCTACGTTTGTTTGCTTCCCTTGTTTAACAATGGTATCGAGCATATGGTAGAGCGATCACAGCGGGAAATATTGGCGGCGGTCTTAATCTTGTGTGTATGGGTTACGTGATGGAGGCTGCTTTACGAAAAGAGTAACTTTATAGGATGTGAGGTTTTGAGAAAAGCGTAGCCATTGATGGGTTCAATGCCAGTGAGAAGAAGTCACGCCATCAGTCACAAGCTGTCACCAGTTTTTGCTGATCATGGAGAGAGAGCCAAATCTGAGAAAATCACAGTTAAAGAAAGAAATCTGCAGCTCGTGGTTGTATGAGCCACACATGAAATGGAGATAAAGATTTGATAACACAAAGCCCAGGTTCGAAGGGGAGAGATCACTATAGATTTAGAAACTGCGTCAAAATTTTGTTTGGAAAGCTGAAGACAGAGATTATTGGAAGTGCTTGAGCTGAGATCAAACAAGGTGTAGAAGTCTTGAAGAAGACCAGAAGATCATTAGCACCAACAAAGTGAAGCCCTTAATGGATTAAGGAAGAAATATTGTTGAATGCCGCATCATTCTGGTTTTGTATGAAAGTAATATATGTGGCCAATGGAGCCCATTAAAACTAGGATCCCCGAGCACCCGTAGTGTGACTCTATGGGAGGTGCTAAGAAAATACAAGTGTTGAGCACCTGAACCGATGATGGACTAGTAACCAAATGTGCCAGAGCTCATGGGTAGAGCATCCCAATAGCATCATGGGATTTCCTAGGTTCAATTGCTAGATCTAGACGAAGATTTTAGATGCTGCAGCATCAGTGAAAGAAACTGAGAATTTGTGGTAGAAATTAAGGGGGAGTATTTGTAGGCATTAATTTCTACCAATGAACAAATAACCTAGTCAACAATGCACTTAATACAGAAGCTTCTCGTCCTTTATTCTAGACTCTTCTCCAACCATCTTCCACCGACATCAAACAGATTTTATGCATGTATTTTGTCACTATAATAGGTTCTGGAGAATTCCTGAGCCCTCTATAAATAGAGGCAAATGTATTGTGGCTAATCACTCTTTCAGCAGAGTCCAACTCCGTAGAGCTGTTGGATGATATATTAGTTTGGTGTTGTTTAATGTATGAGCTGCAGCTCAGTAACTAAGTGTAATGTTTTTGTTTTATTTAATATAAATTTGTCTCTGTTTTATTGCTTCCCCTGTTCCAACCAATCCATTCCATGAGACGACATTTCTTTGAGGCATTTGATCGAACAGTTCACATCCCTGTCTATGCTTCCACATTTTGCATACATATCTATCAGAGTATTCAGCATGCCTTTCGTTTGCTGCATTAAGTTTTATATGATCAGACACTTTACGAGCATTCACCAAACTTTTGCTGCGCGGGCACGCTTTTGAATTTGGTTTGAATTATAAGCGGGAAATCGGCGGTTAAGTGCTGGCTGCAACAGTTAACGGGAGTGCTAAGGGAACCGAGTGAAAGGAACGGATGAAATGGGCCCACACCATCCACCTAAGCGGTCAACGCTTAGAGTGTGCTGGTTAAGCCCGGCAGTCATAGACGTCTCGATTTCTTTTGTTATCTCAACTGCCAGCCCTGCCCAAGCTTCGTTCATTTCCCGATAGTTCCCAGCACTGAATTTTACAGTCAAAATCCTTGGAACTGCTCCTAGTGGTTGCACCTGACTCTTATATACTGAATCTTCTTCCTTGTCTTTCAGCTAGAAGTATCATAAGAAAATCACAAAAAACAATTAGAATCTTTATATTTAGATATATTTTAATGAAAAGAATTAAGCAAGTAGAAGTTCTGCCATCATCTCTCACCGGTAGCTTGAAATCCATACATGCCAAATATTTGTAAACAGCTTCATATTCTGGTCGATATTTCTTCAAAAAATATGGAAGTGACCTTTTCTGCTTATAATCAGTTATCATCCGTAGAATTAATTTTTGTATTCGGTGAAATACTAATACGAATTTCTGTTAACTTATTCTTACATTTTTTGGCTGTACATTTGAAGAACTACTTGTTTCTTTGCACTTTCCGGCCAATAAATTTTCCACCCCCTTCTCGATCTTAGAGCACATCATTCTACCCTCTCCACTGAGGTCTAACTTTTTAGCTCCATTGAAATAGTCACAGTTGTTCCATAAGTTTGGAAACGCTAAGTGGGCAGCTGTAAGGAGTAATTCAGCTTCTATCTGGGCAGGCCCAGAAGTTTTAAGACTTCTTAAATTCAAACATTTATTGAGAGGTGATCAAAGGAGAATTTGCAAATGAAAACAAAATGCATACCATATTCATAAGGCTGCTCTTTCCCATACCACTTCCGCCAGTAATGCTCACCGTAATAGGAGTTTTTATAAATGGATTTAGAAAATGTGCAGTTATGCATTCTGCCAGAATACTGCGACCTGTACCAAAATTTGCCTTGTTAATTGTGATTGCTGATGAAATTAAAATAATGCATGTATATTAGACTATTATAACAATAGCGATTACTAAAGTATTACCAAGAGTGTCCCTGATTGTGGGTCGGTCAGCTGCCTCGGAGAATTTCTCTATTTGCCTCCTTACTGTCCACAGTATAAAATTGAAGTTATATTTAATACGTATATTTAAAAATATAAAGAAACGACTAAAATTTTAATAGATGACGACTCTTACCCCATCGAAATTCTTTATTGTTGGGAATTTGTGTAATGTCACCTCCTCTGTTGAGAAGCTCCCATGTCAAGCTGGAGTTTCTTTGTGATGCTGCTGCCTTTAACAGATTTATATCTGCGAAGGGCTTCTTCTTTCCCTCGAGAATCTGTTTAAGATCCGGATGTAGGCCTTTCGTTTCGTCTGCAGTGCCGATTCCTATTGCGGAAGGCCAAAGGAAAACTGCCTTCTGTTCCTTAATTTTAAGATGACCCACCAGTGCATCTATTAACTTCAATGCATCTTCAGTTTTCAGGGTTCTGTTTGCGACAACATTGTGTAAGGCAATTTTCCCACTAATATCTCTTTCTTCTAGAGGATCCAATCGGCTGGGCTTAAACATCACACACTAAGCAGCGCTGACTGCTTAGGTGGATGTGCCTCTTTGACTCAACGTTTATATAACTCAACTCTACCTATCTTATCTCAGTTTCCGTTCACGGAAGTTTTCTGACATTACCCGTGTATCAGTAGATTTTAGCTTCCGTACGGAGGTTTCAGAGGCGCTGCATTTTATACAGAAATATTAGTGCCATCTCGTTTATCAGTTGCAGTTTATAGTATATGTATCCGGTGGAGGCCAAATATATGTGCCAAGACTAGTGAGAAGAGATGTTTTATAACATTTAAATATATAAACTTTTAGCATTTAGTTAAAATGATAAGGTTATGTTTTAGTTTTAGTATTTTATTTAATATATATTATTTTTATTTTTATTTTATTTTTATAAAAATTGAAATATTTAATTATCATATTTAAAGTGTAAAAATATTTAAAATATTGTTAAAATTTAATAAAAATTAAATATTTTATTTTAATGTACAAATATACAAATATTTTAATATAAATATATGAATATTTTAATATGTTTGTATTAAATTAATTTAAATCTAATTTTTTTAATATCTTTAATATAAATTAATGTTTAAGTTTTCATAAAAATAAATTTTACTTATGATAATTTGATAAACAATATTGAGATGCCTAAATAAAAAATTAAATTTAAACCTTTCTAATATGAAAAAATATAAAACTTTTAAATAAAACAAAATTTTAATTTCTTTATAAAATTTTATATTTCAATAATTGAATAAACTCAAAATTTTCTAAATATATTTTAAATTAATCATTTTAAATATATTATACCAAAAAAATTACATAATAAATTATTTATTTTCTTCAAATTGTCTTCATTGTATTTTGAATATATTTTTTGTTGTTAATATATTAATTATGTTAAAGAAACTAATATTTAATTTTGATAAAAACTTAGCTTCTAATGATGTTAATCATATACTAAAGACTTTTCTTTATATTCTTTAGGTTGATTAAATCAAATGTACACAACACTTTTCTTTTCACTTGACTCTTTTCTAAGTGTTACAAATTGTCTTTATCGCCCTTCACATCTTATCCTTAGTTTTTCATCTTTGTCACATTTTTTCTATTTTTCTTGTTTCCTTCTTTTCTGATTGTTATGCATCCATGCTTAATTTTCATAGCCAACGATTCACCAACGAAAAATTCACTACCAACAATTCACCATGGGACAATTCATCGTCAAATTCATCGAAATTAATCGTATTAATATTTTTTAATATATGGAAAATTAATTTTCCATGGCGATGAATTGCTAATGGTGAATTTTACTTGAGGTGAACTTGTCATGGCGGCCAATTTTCTCTAGATGAATTTTTGGTGGTGAATTTTTCTAAATCCAATTTTATCATGATAGTTTTATACTTTTATGTCTATATACTCATGATCCCATCCCTTGTAATACCTATATTCTACTTTGATTACTTGATGCTTATTCCTATGACCTTGTACCATGCTTAGATCATATGTCTATTCTATATCACTATATTTTAGTTATGAGCCTTATCAATTTACCTTATTCCTAGATTACTATTATGTGCTCATGCTTATTTTTTATAACATATGACAGTCATATCTCCAATTCCATGTCATCCTATTATATTGTGAGACATCATTCTTCCCCCATATTTAGTGTTCACTCATGTTGTCCTATCATGATTCTAGAGACACCCTTTTAAATTGGGGACATCTAATTTTCTCCATTGTGATGTCTTTATAATGAGTTAGCAATTTACATCAAATGAAATTTGGATTTATCTATATCATCTTGTGCATACATGTTTGATTATGCTCCTAGATCCACCTTTACCATACAAGAGATATCAAAATGCATTTTGTATCATATCATGTGCATTCACATGCACTACCATGTTCTAAGAGCCACATAGGGGAAACCATGACTCCTCATATCACTTATTATACCTTTAGGGTCATTTTCACCTTACCATTAAATCTCATACTAGGGGTGACTCCTCATATCACTTATTATACCTTTAGGGTCAATTTCACCTTACCATGAAATCTCATACTAGGGGTAATCTTATATACCTAGATGTTTATTTGCATTCTATGTGCTTGAAAAACTATCTTTATATATGTATTATTGGCTTATTACATGATGCATTTGTGATAGTGATTTGTTTTGCATGCTTTAAATGATTAGTATGCATTTACATTTTATGTGCTATTTTCCTATCTTTTTTAAATCCTTGCATTCAACAAATGCAAATGACTTAAAGGTGTATATATTGTATTTAGCTCTCTTTGTTGAGCTTGCAAATAGGTATAGTTGTGGAATCTACATAAAAGCATAGAAAACAAAGATATCTAAATTACTAAGTGAAATCATCAGCACATCAAATCTTATCATACCAAACTATCATCAACTTGATTTAAATTAATTGTATCAAGTACATGCATTTTATATAATTAATTTAAATAAAATTAAGAAAAGTGATGTGCATGTTTGTGTCTTAGGATTAGTTTTTATATGCATTTTTACCTAACATGTTACATACTCTATGATCATAAATATTATGAAGCTTTCATTTTATATTTCTATTTGTTAAGAAAATTTTGAATAAGATTATTTTGTATGCATTAATACCTAACATGTACATTATGGTCAAGAATATTGTGAAGCTTTTATTTTATTTTAATTATTTATTATGTGTAGTGTAAGTATGATTGTAACAAGGTGTATAATGTAAACATAATACTATAAAGCTCTTCAAATAAAAATAAATTAAACATTTTAAAAAATATAATAATTGAATATTGATATCACTTTCGATAGATGTATTTAACATGTCTATAATAGTTTAGTCATTTTAATATTTAAAATATTTTAATTTAATTATGTAAAAGTAAAATTTTGTAGAAGAATACTCTAATTTATAATGAGAATATAAATATATTCAATATTATTAAATATTCAAAAAAAATTAACATTAAAATAAATTATAAAAAATTAAAATTATTATTTTTATATAAAAAAATTATATTTTAAAAATCAAATATTAAGTTTAAAAAATATTAACATAATTTATATACATTAAAAAATATTTAAAATAGAGTGAACTGAGTTTGGAAATGATGGCTCTGCGCAGCGACTGGTTGAGAGCTAGGGCCCGCGTGCCCTAGCTCTTCATTTTCTGCATTCTGGCTGTGCTCAGCGGCGTCCGTGGTGGTGCAGTCTCAGGGGGGTGCGTGCTTGTGGTCAGGGGTGCGTGGGTTGGACTGGGGTTCGGCAGTTCTTTTGCTTGTGGGCAAACGTTGCTGCTGTGTTTTTTTTCTGCGCTCGGTATTTCCTTGGCAGGTGTCTTCTGCGTTTTGAGATTGTGGATCTCGTGCCCGGTTTCTCTCCTTTTGGTGGGGTGTTGCTATTCGGTCCATGGAGACTCAGGGTTGTGTTTTGTCCAAGATTTCCTCTGGGGATTTGGAGATGGCAGAGCCGTCTTCTTCATTGCATGTAGGTGGAAAGGATCTGCTGGGTAAACCCCAGTCGGGAGATGGGGTCTTCTCCTCAAAAGGGATGCTTCGAATAAAAAAAGTAAATGGATGTTTGGAGAGATCCGAGGATCGTCCAGTTCTGGTTATTCAACCTGAGCAAGTGTCAGAGGATGTTGAATATTGGGGCAATCATGCTCTTATTTGTAAATTTTTGGGCCTTCGTTTATCTCTTTCTGTTTTGGATTCTTGGGCACGTAGGGTTTGGAACCCTGAAGGCGATATGGAGATTATTCTGGCAGCCAATAACTATTTTTTGGTTGTCTTTTCAAGCATGTCCGACAGGAATAGGGCGTTCGAAGGAGGCCCTTATTTCTTTAACCAGGTAGGGCTTTTCATCAAACCTTGGCACATGGGATTCAACTCTGCTGAGGAGATCCCTTCGCGGGTTCCCGTGTGGGTTCGTTTGCCGAGGCTTCCTTTGGAATTCTGGAGGGAGGATATTCTTCACTCCATCTCATTGCTTCTTGGAAAACCTGTGGGATCGGCTTCCCAAACTCAAGATCGTAAGGTAATTTCTTTTGCTCGCATTTGTGTTGAAGTTGATTTAAATAATCCATTACCAGACTCTATGGAAATTCGTCTGGGATCTTCCTCTTGGATCCAACAGCTGGATTATGAAACCCTACCCTTTAGATGCCGAATTTGCCATGAATATGGACATTTACACCGCAAATGCCCTAGATTTAGACCCTCCCCCTTAGCTGCGTCTGGGCCTCCCAAGGGGGACAAGGGAAAGGCTCCAATGTCTAATGAACCTGTGGATAATGAGGGTTTTATTCCGGTTAAGTCCCATAACAAAGGCAAGGGCAGGAAGAGATCTTGGATGGATAGGCAGAACGAAGGCAACTTTAACAGGTTTGAGGTTCTTGATGATTTGAACCAGGAGGAGGGTATTCCAGTTGAGCTCTCTTCTGGGGCTAAGGGTCTGCAGGATGCTCAGGATGATGATGCAAGGAAAGAGGATCAAATTCTATCTCCAGAGGTTCATCAGAAGGATCAGAAGGCTATGGACTCTTCGGCTCATGCTCAGGATTTCGGGATTCTGCAGGAGTCACAGACTCCGAAGGACTCTGTTGCGGTGGTTCCTGATCCCCCTGCTCCTAAGGGGGCTTCAGATCCTGTGAGGGGTAATAAAGCTCCTCCTACATTAGGCTTACATCAGAAATCCTTTAAAAAGGGGCCTCTTGATAAACCGTCAAAGAGTGGAAGGAAGACTGATCAAGAGAAGGTTAAGCTTATGGGTGATACTTTGGTTGAGTCTGGGTCTGTGAAGCCTATTGATTCCCATTTCTCCCACCCCCATAAATGATTGTTTTATCTTGGAATGTAAGGGGGTTGAACAGCATCCCTAGACAAAAGGTTGTTCGCAGATTAATTGAATCTCAGTTACCGGATGTTGTCTTTATCCAGGAAACTAAGCTGACTATTGATGGGCTTGCTAATTGTGCTTCGCGTATCTGGCCTCAAGGCAATTGGCAGGGGGTAGGTGCTTTGAACAGTGCAGGGGGTGTGGCTTGCTTCTGGAACCCAAGGAAAGTTTCCCCCTTATGCTGGATGTCTAGTCGGTCTTCCATTTCTCTGATTGCTTCTAGTTTTGTCACTGGAGAAAGGTTTCTCTTATCCAATATTTATGCTCCTACGGATCTTTCAGGTAAGTTAAATCTCTGGGCTCACATTCGTTTCATCCGAGCCTTGGACCCGTTTCTCCCATTGATTATGGCTGGTGATTTTAATGCTGTTACTTGCTTAGATGAAAAACATGGTGGGTTAGCCAGGTTAGACCCCTCTGCTAATCTTCTCAGGGATATGATTGGTTTCTTGAATCTCATTGATGTGAAGCCTTCCAATGGTGTCTTTACCTGGAATAATAGGAGATGTGGTGTGGAGGCTATCTCTGAAAGGCTTGATAGATTTCTTGTTTCCTGTTATTGGTTGAATAGTAGGTTGACGACCAGTTCTAAAATTTTTGATTGGAGGGGCTCTGATCATTGGCCCATAAAGCTTTCTGTCACTGCTTATGGTGTCACCAAAAATCCCTCCTTCAAATTCCAATTGATGTGGTTAAGAGATCCTTCTCTCCAGGAGCTTATGATGGATTGGTGGCATGAGGGGATGCCTGCTCATGGGACAGCCATGTTCACTTTTAGCAAGCGGCTTCAACATGTGAAGTTCAGACTTAAGAGATGGAATAAACAATGTTTTGGGAACCTTCAAGCTCAGAAGATGGCTGCCCAGTCCAAGTTGGATACTATCACTCGTCAGATTCGGGACCAGGGGTTGACCTCTGCCCTCAGTATGGCTGAGTCCTTAGCTTTGAAGGGTTTAGAAGAGTGGGAACTTCGAGAAGAGATCTTCTGGAAGCAAAAATCTCGTATTGATTGGCTCCAGGAGGGGGACAGGAACACTGCTTTCTTTCATAATTCTGTGAAGGCTCGAAGACAAGGAAATTCTATCTCCTCCCTTGTTTCGCAGGATGGGGCTCAACTCTCGTCCTATGCTGATATTTCCAGGGAGGCAGTCAATTATTTTTCAAATCTCTTTTCTAGGGAGAATCTTGCTGCCCGGGCTGAGGAGCAGGCCATCATGGATTGTATTCCCCGCCTGGTCTCTTCTGAGATGAATGGGACTCTCTTATGTCCTATCTTGTTACCTGAGTTGGAGAAAGTGGTTTTTAATATGAAAAAAGGTAAGGCGCCTGGTCCAGATGGGTTTCCAATTGAGTTTTTTCAAGAATTCTGGGAAATTATAAAGTTTGATCTCCTTGAGGTGGTTCAGGAATCTCTTAGGAACAAACAGATGCTCAAGTCTATGAATTCTACCTTCTTGGCCCTCATACCTAAGTTGGAAGGAGCTAACCAGTTAGCTCAATTCAGGCCTATTGCGTTATGCAACGTTGTTTACAAGATCATCACCAAATTGATTGCGGAGAGACTCAAACCACTCCTTGGTTCTTTGATCTCGGCTGAGCAGGGTGGTTTTGTTGAAGGGAGACAAATTTTGGATGGGGTTGTTATAGCCATGGAAGCTGTTCATTCTATGGCTAACTCTAAGGAGAAGGCTATGTTTATTAAACTTGACATGTCTAAAGCTTATGATCGGGTGAGCTAGGAATTCTTACAGAAAACTCTCTTGGCTTTTGGCTTTGCTGAGGAATGGGTGAACTGGGTTCTTAGTTGTGTGACCTCTACCTCTTTCTCTGTTCTCATTAATGGGGAACCTTCAGATTTGTTTAGTGCCTCTCGGGGTCTCCGGCAAGGGGATCCTTTATCCCCTTACTTATTCATTATCATGGCTGAGGGTCTTGGTAGATTTATTAAATCTCAGGTGAGACAGGGTCTTATCCATGGTTGGCGCTGGGACAACCTTCTCCCTTCCTTCTCTCATCTTCAGTTTGTGGATGATACTGGGCTAATGGGCTTGGCTAGAATTAGTGAGGCGGTGAACTTCAGGAGAGCCTTAGACATCTATCTGAAGGCTTCTGGTCAGCATATTAATGATGATAAATCTTCCATTTACTTCTTTAATACTCCTCAGCTTATTCAGAACAGGATTGCTAGGATCCTTAGATTTCAGATCGGATCTCTTCCCCTGATGTACCTTGGGATCCCTTTGGCTTTGGGAGGACAGCGGAGAGATTATTGGCAGGGCATTTTGGATAAATTTCGAAGTAGAGTTAGCCATTGGACTCACCGATGGCTCTCTTCTGCTGGGAGAGTGATTCTTCTTAAGACTGTGGTGCAGTCTCTCCCCATTTATAGGTGTTGTGTGCAAGTTCCCCCGTCCACTTTTGTGCGGGAATTTGATGCTTTGTCTCGACAATTTCTATGGTCTGGCAACCTTCTCTCCTCGAAGTGGAGCTTGGTCAAGTGGGAGTCTGTGTGCAGGCCAAAGCATGCTGGGGGCCTTGGTCTTAGGTCTATGGCTCTGGTTGTCACTGCCTTGGCGGCCAAGCTGTACTGGAGGTGGTGTAACAATCTTGATCAGGATTGGGCTAAGATTCTAGCCCAAAAGTATTTTCCTAATGCTGATTGCTTCGATGTGCCGCGTCTTCCTTTGTTGGGTAAAGGTTCTTGTATTTGGGACACCCTTAAGAAGGGGGCCCAGCTGATTAAGGAAGGCCTCTTTTGGATCTGTAATAGAGGCTCTGATGTTTTATTTTGGCAGGACTCTTGGGATGGCCACCCTCCCATTCTCTCTAGTTTTCCTCAGCTTCTGCCTCTTTTCCATATTTTTTCTGAGGCCGGTTGGATTAAGGTGGAGCATTTTAAAACTGTCAAGCGTATTGGGCAGGCGGTGGTGGCTTGCTGGAAGGACCCACAGGAATGGCCCATGGGTGGATCGGATGAGGATCGTGTTGTTCTTTCTAGAGTTTTGGAGGCTCGGCTTTGCAGCTCCCTTAATGGGAGGGATGTTCTGGCTTGGAACCCTAGTCCAAAAGGTAAATTTACTGTTGCCCAAGGCTATGCTATGTTGGACAGGAACTTATATGGGCCTGCTGAAGTGCACTGGTGGAAGAAGGTTTGGGACAACTTCTCTTGGCCCAAATGCAATTTTTTCTTATGGTTGGTTGCCCAGGGGAAGTGCCTCACTTGGGAGAATATTCGCAAACGTGGCTTTCAGGGACCCTCTATTTGCCTTCTTTGTTCTCATAGTGAGGAGTGCACCTCCCACTTGTTTTTTCTCTGCCCTTACTCTAGGGAGTTATGGCACAGATGGTGGGAGGCTTGGCATCATGGGTGTATTCATGCTACATCCTTGATTGACTTCTGGGAAAGTTTGGGCAGACCACCAACAAAGACTCCTTTCCTTCAGGTGGCCTGGTCTATTGGGCCTATTTTCATTCTTTGGAACCTTTGGTTGGAGAGGAACCGTAGAGTTTTTTGTGGCTCCAATCTGGGAATTCTTCAATTGTGGCAAAAGATAATTAGCAGGCTTCAGGAGTCTATTTCGGCTAAGTGTGACAGGTCTGAAAATCTTGATCCTGGTGATCTTGATATTGTGCGGAACTTGAGCTTGGGGGATAGTAATCGGGGTTGTTTTGCTGGCAGAAGGCCCCGTCAGGTTCGGCAACGAGTTTGTCGTGATGGGAAGTGGATGCCTCCCCCGGTGGGGGTCCTAAAGATTAATACTGATGGTTCTTCTCGTGGGAACCCTGGTCATGCTGGTGTGGGGGGTATTGGTAGAGGTAATGATGGTGGTGTGGTTTTTGTCTTCTCTAGTTACAAAGGGCATCAGTCTAATAATCTGATGGAGGCCCTGGCTATTAAGATTGCTATTGAGCGTGGTTGCTCTTTAGGATGGAGGAGGATCATCTGTGAGTCGGATTCTCAGATTGTTGTGGATTTGCTGAACAATCAAAGGTGGGATGATGTTAGTTGGCAATTGGCTTCTGTGGGCAGACAGATTTTGAGTCTTGGCAGCTCCTTGGATTCTGTCTCCTTTTGTCATATCCCTAGAGAGTGGAACAAAGTTGCCGATTGTCTGGCGAAGTGGGCCTCTGAGAATGTGGATGGCTGGGATATCAGTGGAAAGGATGAGTTTTCTCCTAATTATCTTGAGACCCTTGAGAGGTTATTAGTGGAGGACATGAATAGGTAGTGTTGTTGCTGGTTGGTTTGGTGGTGGTCTGTTTTGGTGGGCCTTTGGCCTTTGCTTTGTACTATGATTCTGATTGAATAAAATTTTTACCCCTTTTTTTTATAAAAAAAAAAAATATTTAAAATAGATACAATTTAGAGAGAGTGAACTATTTATTATGTAATTTTTAATATCTAATATATCTTAAATACCATCATACATTTAAATGACTTTTTTTTTTAAATTCATTCATTTATTAAATTATAATTAAGAAAATATTTTAATCCAAAATTTAACATTCTTTCATATTAAAAGATTTTAAATTTAAATATTTTCCCAAAATCTCATAAATATAATTTATATTTTATTTTAAGAAGTTAACAATTTTTAGAAGTAATAAGATATCTTGAATTATTGTTATTCAAATTAAAAATATAGAAATTAGAAAATATTTTTATCAAAATTTATGTTAAATATATTAAAATTTTAATATTCAAATTAAATTAATAGAAACAATTTCTTCGAAGATTTTAATATTAAATATTTTAATATTTTTATTTTATATTAGATATTTAAAGAATTTAAACTAAATAACATCAACAAAATGTTGTGTGTATTTTATCTGACTAATTTACATAATATTAAAAAAAGTGTTGTGCATACATTTAATTTAATCAATTTAAAGAGCATAAAGAAAAGTAATTATTATATGTCTAATATAATTAGAAGGTGAGGTTTTATTAAAATTAAATATTAGTTTCTTAACAATATTGACATAATTAATATGTTAATTAAAGAAGATATTCAAAATACAATGAATACAGTTTGAAGAACATGCATTAATTATTATGTAATTTTTTTTATATAATGAATGACAAATTCACCTCAAGTAAAATTCACCACATTTTTATTAAAATTAAATACTAGTTTCTTAAGAATATTAACATAATTAATATATTAACAAGAAAAGTATATTCAAAATACAATGAATACAATTTGAAGAAAATAAATTATTTATTATGTAATTTTTTTGTATAATATATTTTTTATCATAATATATTTAGAAAATTTTGAATGTATTCAATTATTGAAATATGAAATTTTATAAAAATTAAACTTGTGTTTTATTTAAAAGTTTTATATTCTTTCAAAAAGTTTAAATTTAAATTTTTATTTTAAACATTTGAATATTGTTTATCAAATTATCATAAATAAAATTTTATTTTATCAAAATTTAAACATTAATTTATATTAAAGATGTTAAAAAATTTAGATTTAAATTACTTTAATACAAACAACATTTTAAGAGATTTAATATTTTTTATATTAAAATATTCATACATTTGTACATTAAAATTTTTTTTAAAAAAATATTAAATTTTAAATATTTTTACACTTTAAAAATGATAATTAAATATTTCAATTTTTGTAAAAAAGCAAAAAATAAAAATAATATATATTAAATAAAATACTGAAACTAAAATATAACATTGTCATTTTAAAAAAATGCTAAAGTTTATATATTTAAATGTTATAAAACATCTATTTTCTCTAGTCTTGATACGTATATTTGGCCTCCATCGGATACATATACTATAAATTGCAACGGATAAATGAGATGGCATTAATATTTCTGTATAAAATGCAGTGCCAACATAGTACACTCTCACCCAAGCAGTCAGCGCTGCTTAGTGTGTGATGTTTAATCCCAGCTGTGAGATTCCAAGTCTCTTAAAAAATTCTATCCTCATATAGCTTATACTACTCTTCGGTTTGGCTTCTATGTAGTTACCAAATAGAGGAAGTGCAAAAAATTATAAGACTTTTCCTTTGGCTTGATGGCAACGGAAAGAACAAGCACGTTGTGAACTAGAATTGGTGTTGTATTGATAAACAATATGGTGGCTTAGTCTTGAAAGACCTTAAGAAACATGCTATAGCTCGAGCTATCAAATGGATAATTAATTCAACTAATGGGGATGAAAGTTAGAAATTCCTAATCAGGAAAAAAAAAAAGGAGGAAGAGTTGTCCAAAAAAAGAAAATAATGGAAATATATGTCTATGTGTGATCTTGTTTTAGGAGATATCCTAGTCTCTCTTAGTGGTTGTTTGATCTTCAAAACAATATGGAAAGCGTGAGAGCAAGTTAAAAGTAAGACTATTAGCAATGGGAACTTAAAACAAAATAATGTTTTAAGTTGTAGTAATAAATCTATATGGTATAACATGTAGCATAAATAAAACAGCTTGCATTGTTGGAATGGTGTTCAACAAAGGCATGAGAAAAAAGGTATCAAAAGCTTCAAGAATGCAAATAGTAATGATCAACTAGAATCTTGTGAATCCCTTAGAAATGAGTATGTTCTACCCAAGTCACAGTGGAGAACATACACAGTTCTAAGGGACTCTTGGAAAAGATGGAGAAAACCAACAAATAATAGAGTTTGTTGTGAGAACTATGGGGTATTAATATGGATAGTTACAACTGGAGAGATGGCTCCAGGGTGGAATTGATGCAAAAGCACCTGGGCGCACACACAATCAGCATCACCCAAAAAGAGTTTTCAGTTTATTTTTCAGTTTTGGTTTGTTTTGATTCATTGTTGCAGGCAAACTTGATTATGACCTTTGGAAATGATGGCATTCAATGAGAAAATATCATCACATTTGAATACATTGGCACTGCTTTTGGGAGGCAATTTAACTCAGACAGAAGTTGAATAACGTTTTATCATAGATAAGTAAGAGGGGGCTGCGCGCAGTGTGAGATTTACATACAGATTAAAACGTGGGACTGCAAAATTAAATACAGGGTGAAGGCAACGTTGGAATAAGGCAAGGGAAAAGTATATATGGTGTATGTATAAATAAAAGAATGCAGATTGAAAGAGGATTGGGCATGTAAGTCTGAGAGGGAGGTCTGAAACAAGAAGAGATGGTTGTTGTTCCAGAACCAAGAACAGTGTAGATTGAAGGTCATTTGGAGTTTGAGGCCACTGAATGCCAACAACTGTAATAATTGAATTATAGAATTAGTTTTGATGAAAGTGTTCATTAAATTTGAATACATAGACTTGTGTCTTGCTGTAGTTTTCATAAAGTTTTGAATTTAATAGGTAGAGAGCATCTTTCTGTATGTGATTGGAGGTAGAGAGCATCTGTGCTGAAGTTTCAGATCCACATACAGACAGATGCTCTCTACCACAATGAAGAAGAAACATGGGAGGTTGTCAGATCGAACTCTGACCTATCAGCTATTGAACCTCGTCTAAGAACCTATCAATTGGATGCAGGAAGTGAAAGCACGAACATGTAGATTAGTGTATAGCAAATATATGTCTGAAAACAATTGTGTATGCACAACGATCAAACAAAATGACTAAACATGGCTATGATAGACTAAATGATGTAATCAAAAGTTCACTATTATATCTCTTTTTGGATAAATTTTATTTAATATAATTAAAAAAACAAGTCTATAAAAGATTTATATGGATGAAAAAAAATATTGAAAAAACATAGCATTCACATTTCAACCTTATACTATTTGAGTCTTATTGAAACACATCATCAATTATTCCGACCACAATCTATAATTCTGATCATTGTTGTTTCTAAATTATATCATGTGTGAGATTTTATATCAATATTTAAGATCACAATTTCTCTAAACAAGTCGACACAAGATTTATATGGATGGCCCAAAAAATATTGAACAAAAATATTAATATAATGTCTAACTATTTTTTATTTCAAAATAGTATAATGTTCCACAATAGCATGAAAGCAAAACCTAGAAAGAAGGTATGCATTGGAAAGCTTAGAATCACATAAGCTTTCAAGCAAACATAGCATACACATTTCAATCTTATTCTATTTCAGTCTTATTGAAACATATCAACAATTATTTAGACCACAATCTATAATTTTGATCATTGTTGTTTCTAAATTATATCATTTGTGAGCTTTTATATCAATATTTAAGATCACACTTTCTCTAAACAAGTCCACACAAGATTTATATGCATGGCCCAAAAAATATTGAACAAAAATATTAATATAATATCTAATTATTTTTTATTTTGAAATAGTATAATGTTCCACAATAGCATGAAGGTGAAACCTAGAAAGAAGATATGCAGTGGAAAGCTTGGAATCACATACGCTTTCAAGCAAACATAGCATACACATTTCAATATTATTCTATTTCAGTCTTATTGAAGCACAACAACAATTATTCGAACCACAATCTATGATTCTGATCATTGTTGTTTCTAATTTGTATCATGTATGAGCTTTTATATCAATATGTAAGATCACACTTTCTCTAAACAAGTCCACACAGGATTTATATGGATGGCCCAAAAAATATTGAACAAAAATATCAATATAATATCTAATTATTTTTTATTTTGAAATAATAAAATGTTCCACAATAGCATGAAAGTGAAACCTATAAAGAAGGTATCAATCAAGTGTACTCCCCTTACAATCTAAAAATCACAAAAACAACAGATAATGGCACAAACAAGATGCAAGAAGGAAAGAAAATATTTTCTATTATCAATGAAATGAAAATTAAATTACAACATTATATTTTCCATCACATGGGCTTTTCTAATTACATAAATCTAAAAATTAGAGCCACCATCTACTCTGCTCTTGCCTCCCTTGTGTAGTCCCCCTTTACATCCTTTATTTTGAAGGTGTAACTACCCTAGAACCTTCTGAAAAGTGTAACAGCCCTAGAATCTTCTAGAAAGTGTAACTTCCTCAAGAATATATTTTGGAATTTTATTAATTTTGGTATTACAACTTCATGAGGTCATAAATTTTGATCCAACCATCATATTTTCTCTTATAATACCATTTTGGAAAGGTCTCAAGAAATCTTGTGCCAAATTTTTTTCACTTTCCACCAATTTTTAGGTCCATCCGGAGCATCTAATTGCCTCAAAATTGACCCCAAAGATTTTACTAGGATTTTTGAAACTTAAAATTTTAATATCTCTCAAATGAAAAATGGTATTGAAGTGATTTCTTTGCCATTGGCTTCAATTTACCATTTTGGAGGTCTGTGTAATATTTCATGTCCAACTGTGCATAAATGCAAACTTACAAAAATAGTAACCCTACAAAATTTAGCCCTTATTGAAAAGAAACAATATTTCTTTGGGTGATGCAAGATTGGCCTTAGACCTTAGATGCTCCTGCATCAAGTACGCAGTGGAAAGCTTAGAATCACATACTCTTTCAAGCAAACATAGCATACACATTTCAATCTTATTTTATTTTAGTCTTATTGAAACACATCAACAATTAGTCAAACCATAATCTATAATTTTGATCATTGTTGTTTCTAAATTATACCATGTTTGAGCTTTTATATCAATATATAAGATCACACTTTCTCTAAACAAGTCTGCACCATTTATATGGATGGCCCAAAAAATATTGAACAAAAATATTAATATAATATCTAATTATTTTTATTTCAAAATAGTATAATGTTCCACAATAGCATGAAGGTGAAACCTAGAATGAAGGTATGTAGTGGAAAGCTTAGAATCACATACGCTTTCAAGAAAAAATAGGATACACATTTTAGTCTTATTCTATTTCATTCTTATTAAAACACATCAACAATTATTCGAACCATAATCTATAATTCTGATTATTGTTGTTTCTAAATTATATCGTGTGTGAGTTTTAATATCAATATTTAAGATCACACTTTATGTAAACAAATCTACACGAGAATTATATGGATAAACCAAAAAAAATTGAACAAAATTATTAATATAATATATAATTATTTTTTATTCTAAAGTAACATAATGTTCCACAATAGCATGAAGGTGAAACCTAGAAATAAGATATGCAGAGGAAAGCTTATAATCGCATATGGTTTCAAGCAAACATACCATACACATTTCAAGCTTATTCTATTTCAGTCTTATTGAAACACATCAGCAATTATTCATACCATAATCTATAATTCTGATCATTGTTGTTTCTAAATTATATCGTGTGTGAGTTTTAATATCAATATTTAAGATCACACTGTTTGTAAGCAAATCTCGACACAAGATTTATATGGATGACCCCAAAAAAAATTGAACAAAAATATTAATATAGTATCTAATTATTTTTATTTCAAAATAGTATAATACATTCCACAATAGCATGAAGGTGAAACCTAGAAAGAATGTATGCAGTGGATAGCTTAGAATCACATACACTTTCAAGCAAACATAGCATACACATTTCAATCTTATTCTATTTCAGTCTTATTGAAACACATCAACAATTATTCAGACAATAATTTATAATTCTGATCATTGTTGTTTCTAAATTATTTCATGTGTGAGTTTTAATATCAATATTTAAGATCACACTTTTGAAAAAAAAATCTACACAAGATTTATATGAATGACCCAAAAAAATATTGACCAAAATTATTAATATAATATCTAATTATTTTTTATTTTGAAGTAACATAATGTTCCACAATGACACGAAGGTGAAACCTAGGAACAAGCTATGCAATGGAAGCTTTCAAACAAACATAACATGCATATTTCAATCTTATTCTATTTCAGTCATGTTGAAATGCATCAACAATTATTCATAGGTTATGTGGTTAAGAGCATGTCTTGTTACCACAACATCCCATGCAGCAAGCTTCGTTTTTCCCTACTAGCTTGCAACATGTGCATGAAGCAATAGAAGTAACAAAAGGAACAAAACCTCTAGCCCAACCCCAACCCTTACCCCAACCCCTACCCTTTCTCTTTGAAGGTTTCGCTCTCTCCATAGCTGATTCTTCATAAACTGCAACCATTTCCTATTCATTAATACATTTCTAGCTTTTCAAGATCCATGAAAAACACTTAAATAAGAAAAAAAGAACCCAAATATTAGATTTACCAGTGACAAAGGATGGTGAAATCAGAAGATCTAGACAAAGTGTAATGAGCATGAATACCAACAGTAGCTTTCTTGCACTTGCCATTTTTCTATTCTTTCTTTATTATCTCAAATTGAAGAGTTCGTAAATAAATAAAATATAATATATTATTATTGTAAGTAAATATGATATAACATTCTAATTTATAATATTAACACATATGATTTTATAATATTTACTATAGAAGTACATATTAATTTAGAATCTTTCCAAAGATACAACATAATTGTTCTTAATTTTTTTTAAAAAAAATTGTTATGATTTTTTTGAATAGTTTTTATATGAATTTAAAGACTTACTTGAATTGTAATAGTAATTTTAATATTTTTAAAATAAATACTAATAGTTATTATTGTTTTCTAATTTTACATTGATTTTTAATATATACAAAATAACATAATAAGAATTTTCAATGTTTTTTGAAGAAATATCATCTAACTTGTAGTGGTGAGTATTGTGGGTAAGGTCCCATGGAGGGGGGCTTCTTAAAAAAAATTACTGGGTAAGGTCCCATGAATTCAATTTTGCAATTCAGATGAAGTTTGAGCTCCAAAATTTAAGGAATGAAGTGGAGTACTTTGATAAAAATTAATAAATAAATAAAAATTATCAAAATTCCTAAGCTCTAGGGGAAATTTCTAGCCCCACCTCAATTTCACTATTGAAATTTGCAATCCTAAAAGGGGCTGCTATTTTTGAGGAAAAGATTCCAATTAATCATGTAGAGTAATTTTTTTTGCTTCATGGGACTACTTGATC
>VDFB02336378.1:0-16191 GCA_007258455.2 Sequoia sempervirens
TGATGATAGTGATTTCCTTTGTTTTCTATTGAAGAGTATGAAGAAGAGTGTATGGGAATCTTTAATTTCCATGAAGTAGTAGAAGCAGATTTTGGTAAGGATGTTGCAGGTGGTGATATGGATGGTGAGGGATTTTGGTGGAGGTGGTCGGTTGATGGTGGGATAGATCCCATAGACAAGGAGAAAAGAGGAGAAATAATTTGGTGGAGGAGGATGATACATGGTGGATGTAAGTCCACAAGAGGAAGGGAGAAGAAAGTGAAAAATTATTAGAGAGTGAAGCTTGTTCCAGCGAGATGTTGGAAGAAGAGGAAGAAGGACTGACTGTGTGTACCAGATTCAATGATGTAGTTCACTACAGGTTGCATTCAACCTGGAAGAGTAATTTGACTACTCAACTCCACCTTTGTCAACCTATGCTCACAAATTTCCTACTTGTCATGTTTGATGTAGGACCATCCAGGTAGATTGGTGATCCACAACACCCAAAAACACTCCAAGCTTATCATTGAAGGTCTGCAAGTTCAAATTTACATATTGATTTGTTGAAATGTTACTTTGAAATTTGAGGATTAAAATTTTTGATATGCATGTATTTGTTAGTTCATCAATTATGAAGGGAGTCAATAAAGGATTTTGAACAGTTATTAGAGATTAAATTATGATAAACATTTGGGTGCCGCCACAATAGTGTGTCTCACTTTTGGGACATGTTGATTTTTGCATGAAATCACTTTTTTGAAAAACTAATGATTTAACAACCCTTGTGAGGTTCCATCTAAAGGGTTTTAATTGAAGAGGGATAGATAAGACCCCCTTAGATCAAACCCCCTTGGATAGAACCTATCTAATATTAAATCATACCCACAATGGAGTCTCCTTTGCACCTATCAAAATGTTGGAAAAAAAACACATTTTATTTACCTTTTGATGGTTTTTTATTCAAGGGGTAGAAATGCTTTTGACCCGAGGAGCTATGAACCCGGTTGTGATCCAACAATAACACTAGCGGGGTTTGAACCGCAATTGCTTAAGAACAACGTCTCCTGGTAAACCAACTTTACCTGCATGCAATGCCGTCACCCAGCACGATGGATTAAATAACATCATTTTTAGAAATTATATTTTGCAAGCCTGGCAGCCACTTGAAATGACTTTTCCAACATATATAGTTTTGATATGTTTTCATTTTATCATATATATTTAATTTTAATTTTACACTACTTGAATATAGGTTTTCTCACAGTTATCAAGCTCTTTGCTTTGCAGAGGTGGAAAAATAGTAAACCATTGTAAAAAAAATTAAAAAAAAACCCTTTCCCTAGGTATTGATGTCCTTGTTTCACCAAAAAAATAAATTGGATTTCGATATATACACAACAAGTTAGGTTGGACTGCACACACGTATGTCCAAATTACAGTTACGATGACTTTATAAATTTATTAAAAAAATATATGTAACAAAAATATCCTTGCCATAGATGTTGATGTTGAGAATCTATATTTCAAAAATGAGAATTTTATCCTTTATAGAAAAAAAGTTATGTTGGACAACACAAACATTACTTTTTGAAAATGTCATTTTCTATTTAAAACTAGTTATTAAAGGAGATGTTGAAAGATTCATGATTTATTTCACAAAATTTTAAAATACATATATTTAGAATCTAAACACAAATTGCCACAAATCACTAGTTTGCACCAACTTCAAATTCTTAATTAGCTTCTATAGGTCTCAGAAGATGAAGATTTAGTTAAAACTATTGATGTAAATGTCCATCTTGGGAAAAAAGTGAGACACAGTATTGTGTTTTCACCCATTTACATAGTTCATATATGAATTAATTTATTCTCTCATAGGTCAATTCATTTCTGCCTTTTTATTTGTTTCAAATTTGAATGGGTGGAATGGTGTGTGAAGGGGCAGAGTATGAAAAGGTGAAAGAATCACACCATGGAGGGAGAGAATGCAAAGAGGCGGTTGGAGGAAACAGATAGGAGATAAAAATTGTAGACCAAAAAGAGGGGAGGCTACGTGAGAGTGAAGGAGAAAAGAAGCCCACACTAGGGATTTTTTTAGTGGCGAATCTTCGCCAATTGGTGAATAGTACATATCAACCAAGTCAAAATTGGTGAATAAATCACAACCAATAGGGTGGCCAATTCGTTCATATGTTACAAATTATCATTCTAGTGCATTTCCATTTTCCATCGATTTATTTTATGAGGCATATGTAAGTAATATTTTCGCCATAACAAACTATGCGTTTCAAATGGATCGATTAATATTTTTGCCTGGAATCTCAGAAGCATGCATTAAATCACCTACATATTCACCAATATTACAAAACAACATTGTGTATCATGACACATTACACCAGCATCATTAAATGTTCACTACGCGTGAGGACCCATTTTGCCAATTAAAATTTACAAATAGTTGCTTATGAGGACCCATTTTGCCAATAACATTAAAAAATAATTATGTTTGAGGACACATTTCGCCAATTACCATGACACCTCCATGCTAATCGTAGGGCCATAATCTCCTTCAAAATTACAACATATGTGTTCCATCGAGGTTTGATTCGCCCAACACTTAAATATATCATTGTATAATCACACAAGATTCACCAAATTTTTACTATACTATTTAAAAATCCTATGGAATTTGCCAAATATAGATTGATATAAATGCAATCAAAACTCTAATTTATTTTTACACATTTTGTTCAGTACTGAACTTGTGAGCTCTCGATTCGAAAGTTGGACTTGGAACCTTGATCATATGCAAGTTACAAACTTACAACATAGGCATTCTTGCATTAACGAATACCAAGTGAGTGAAAACCTAAAGGTAAGTGATCATTTCTTCATAGTGTTATAATATTTTTTTTATCTCTTTTACATTCTTGCTTCAATCTTAAAGATGATATCGAGTAGGGAATGGGATCCATATTCTATGTCCTTAAACAAGAATACATTTTTTCTAGCTTTTATTTGAAGTGAGAGATTAGGATGTCGAGCAACAAGAGCAACAAGGGTAGGACTCCTTAGGGTGGTGAAGGGATTGGGAGGTCATCAAAATGCCCAAAACATAGAGTCATTCACAATATGGAGCTACATCATCAACTCTTGCACCAAATATTAATGGAGACATTCACAATACCTCACAAGAATATCAGAATGATTTAATTGAGTCAGATGAGGATGGAAATGCCGCAAAAGATGTTCCAAGGGATACCTTGGTTAGCTAGATGAGATAATTGAATTGGATGAAAATGTTGGCACTGTATATGATGTTGGTAGCAAGAAAAGCCAAATAAAAAACGGAGGGCGAGTGGGAAATGACACCAAATTTTTTAGTTTGATTGGGTATCAAAGTACCCATTCATTGAACTAGTGGAGAATGCAAACAAAGATGAACCTCCAACATAATGAAAGTGTAAGATTTGTAGTTGGAAATGTAAAAGAGACAAGAAGTTACAACTAAAGCTTGACACTATAGAAAAGCATATCGGTAAAGCTTATGAAAAACAAATCATAGATGGAAAGGAAAAATCAGTAGTAAGATGGAAATTAAAGGAATGGCGAAGCTTGCTGCATGTGGAGATTCAATTGAAGCTCAATTTGGAAAGGTCATGGAAACATCACAAATAGAAAAAAATGTTCAAATGAGTATTGCTTTTCATATTTTGTCAAGAGGGAATCCTATGACAAACTACCCACAATATAATAATTTATTATCTTTTTTGGGTGTTCCTCATTTTCTTAGCACACATTGGTCAATAAAAATTGGATGGGAATGGGAAAGTTGTCTTGTTGAGGTGGAAAAACAAGATTTAAAAGAGAATAAAAGAGTCAAACTTCATTTCATTATCTTTAGATGAAGTTACTGGGGTAGATAATGCTTCTTGGGTATGCATGCATGTGTCTACGACACACCAACATGTTTTCCAACCTCATCTTCTTTGTGCTCATAAAATGAAGGACAGTTCAACTTTGCAAAATCCATTTGAACTATTTAAGAAATCTTTGAATGAAATTGGAGGTATGGAAGACTTGATAAATGCCAAAAATTTGGTGTGTGTAGGAGCTGATGGAGCTGCAATAATGCAAAGTAACATGAGCGGTCTTTGCATAAAGTTACAAACTACTTGTGTACCATACATGATTGGAATCACTGCATGGCCCACAAAATGAATTTATCATTTAGAATTGTAAGCAAGTATCCTACAGTATCAAAAGTTGAAAATCTAGTTTGCGAGCTCTACGCATACTTCTACCGAAGTCCCAAATGTTTTGTGGAATTTCAAAATTTGGTAAAAGGGAATATGAGAGAGGAAACGGCTTTGAGATGACATTCTGGTCGTGGATATGCTGGACTGAGTTGTTTTGAGACCATGGGATCCAGAAGACCGTGTGCAGAACTGGAACAAAGCTCACAAGACTTTTACGCAGGTTAAAATTGAAATGCTCACTAACTCTAGTTGGTCACCCTTACATGTTGGATGAAATGAATAATCTTGTGAAGAAAGCCCAAGAAAGAACTATGTATATCTATGAATATACCAAACTACGTAGAATGACATGCATGACCCTCGTTAATCTATATCTAGATCTAACAAATTATACATCGCAAAGTCCAAATTTTGTAAGTTGGCAATTAATTACAGATTTGAATAATCCTGAAAATTATTTACAGTTTAATGCAAGTGGGTAGTTATGTGTCTTTGTATGTGGATTTGAGATACCAATGCACCATTTTACGATGGTTAGGCGCTCTACAAATGAAGTACCTGTTACAAAGCAAGCTTTTTTAATGACATTGTTAAATATGTTAGTGTTAATTTAAAGGATATTGCAATGTCTTTCCTCAAACATTTATGAATGATTCCCTCAAGATGAAATACTTGAATCCATGTGAATGTCTATTGTGTATCTTCAATAATACAATTGACAAAAAATAGGAGGAATTATAAATGGAATTAAGCTTAGAGAACAAGCTAAGCGTTTTGTAGTATGTATGATTGACTTGTTTGAGTCCATGGAGAATCCCATGGAAGCAAGATCAATAACAAGGGCTTGTACAACCTTAGGTTAGAGTGAAATATTATGTGATTCGTTATTAGAATATTTCAAACTTTTTGATTTATGTCAAACAATGATATTGGAGTCGATGGAGGATGACAAAGTTTTCAATGCATTGGGGTTTTTGAAATCAAAGATAAGAAACAAACTAGACAAGACTTTGGAAAATTTCTTGAGGGTGTTTACAACTACGTACAATGTCCAAAGTTTTCCTTTTGAAAGGGAACTCACAATCTTGAAGTCCATATGTGAAAGAAGAGCATTGTGCAACACTTCAAACGTTGGTGGCAGTGGCACAAATGACAGTGACACAATGAATGTTGAATTTGAGATGTAGTTCAACGAACATACGTAGGGCGAAGAAAATGAAGACTAGACTTAGATTCAAGATGGCTCTTTATCTCAACATTAGAGTGAGGACCAGGACTTGATTTGGAAAATGGGAGTGAATTAGCAGTTTTTAGGTATTTATACTGCACTTCATGAATCATATTCCAAATTGTAGATGATATTTTATATTATATTCCATGAAATTGTGAATCAGATTGAATACATTAAAATATTATATTAATAATTTCATATTTTAATTGTCATACTGATAAGTTTTACATCTGCTCAGTGATTCATCCTTCAACTCAATGCTTAATGTTTCCTTGCTAGTGTGGATTTTTGCATAAAACATAAAATTTGCAGTAAAGTAAAATTTTGTTTTTTTGATTTGATATGTGATTTTGCATCAATCTTCAAACTTTATGAATTATTTTGATCAATGACTTATCTGCAACGAGTTAGAAAATGAAATATACTTGTACAACAGACCAACCCATAGCTTCTTATAACCTCATCGCCTTACAATGAGGAACCAAGCAAATAACAACGCTTATCACACTACTTATAAATTCCTATTGCATTCACACAATCTTTGATGAATAACTGAAAGCAATATTAATCCATTCCTTGAATAGAAGCTAATAATTCAACAACCATAACACATGATGTAATATGACAACTTATAAATAACCCTTTATTCTTTTGAGTCAAAAGATAGTGAATACAATATTGAAGAGCAAGATAGGTCAATATTTAAAATTAAAGAAATACACTAAGTATTTGAGTCATCTATTGTTATTATAGAACAAAATTATAACATTTCCTATCTATGCTATCAAATAACTTCAACTTCAAAAAGAACTTACAGAGATGAAAGATCAAAAAATCATAACCCTTTGAATGAGCCGCATGATTCCCTTTTATAACATAAGGGAAGCAACAAGCAAAGAACTTCATCTAGTGTATGTGAAAGTTGACAGGGGCGTTGTCCAAAGGGAAACAAAGGTCCACTAAGCATGATAAAAGAGGAGGCAGATAAAATATAAAGATCAGGCTGCAAGAAAAGTCCATGTTAGATGGCAGAAGGATAAACCAATAGAAATTGTGGATTTGGAATAAAAGGTGAGGAGAACTCTTGCATAGGAAGAAGAGAGAGAGAAGGCTATGGGTTGAGAAGTCATGGTGGACAAAAAAATAAATTTAATTGCAATGAATTGAGGAGAACAAAATCTACGTGAAGATAGGTGGAGGAAGACACCATTTAAAAAATATACAACAGTTCAAAAACTGTCACTTAATTAAATGCAGATGGAACATGGAGAGCAAGCCATGACATGAAATGGGGTACAAATAATTCAAATTTCCCACATAGTGTATAACACACTTACTAATAAGAGGAGATGCCAGGCACAAGAAAAAAGAGGAGAATAACATAAAATAAATGTAGAGAAAGAAGAGGGCGGAGGTATGGAGCAACAACAAGAATTAGAAGAAAATGTAAATAAATTTGATGTTTGCAAATTGTATAATTTTATTATTTGTGGAATACACACATGAATTTGAATTTGGTATATGGAATATTTGATAGTGAAAGTCAATTGAATTTTCCTCCAATAGTTTTACGAATTTTAAATTAGGTTTTTAATTTTGACAAATAGAATTGTCAAAATACTTCATGTTGACAATGAATTCCGTCACAAAGGTAGAATTGTGTAGTTAATTTTAATTTATTTTCCGTCAATATGTCAATCAAATAAATTGAGCATCACATGAGGATGTATCCACACAAAATGAGACAACATAAATCTCAATATCATCCACATGTCATTGGTTGTCTCAGTAAACATTACTATCAACTGAAGATCCAAAGTCTCCATACAATTGCTATATGGCATTCCAAGCAATGACAAGGCACTTAATGTGCTCTATGTGTTGTAAAATATCCTAACAAATAATAATAAATATTAATATATATGCCATGTTATTGTTATTAAACCATGTGTTTCATTCATGGTCATTTGGCTAAGGAACAAGTCTCAGATAAGAAATAAATCCCACTCAAGTTAGTGATCTTTATCCCTTGTTTCCTAGATAAATAAATCTTTGAAGGTAGACTAAAAATAGAAGTATGGAATTTGATGTTAAAATTCATAATGAATCTCTCTAATTTAATAGAAATTTATTTATATGCAACTTTAAAATTTCATAATTGTGTCACACTTTATAAAGGAAATGACCAACACATAATTTATCAACTTGGATTGCCTAAAAGTGACATTTATGTTTTGAAATTCAAAATAATGTAAACTAATGAAATGTAAAATTATTAATGTCTATTTTTTAAAAAAATAGTTGGATATATTTTTTATAAATTTATGAGAAAATATTTAATTTTTAATTTATTTTTTAGAGTGAGGTCAATGGAATGTTGCAAAAGAAGAGAGATGTTTATTTTCTTTGATTTTTCCCACAAAAATAACTTGAAAATTAGGTGCATGATATTTTTTAAATTATCAATATTTATTTTTTAGTTTTTTTTTTTTTTTAAAGTCACTTAATCAGAAACATCATAATTGGGATTTTAACTTTTGTCTAAAATATATTTGTCTACTACACCATATATTTTTTAATTTCTAATCAACCTTATGTGATTATAATAACCTACTTGCAATAAATTAAAAAAACATAGTAAAACTAATCAAATTTTTTTAAAAAAATTGGATTCTTGACTCTAATTTTCTATAAAGTATCTTTTTTAGATTTTTCCTTAAAGTGCCCTTGATTGAGAAAATCTAGAATTGGAAGGAGTTTTGTTGAATTTTCCTCAAAGAGGGGCTAAGGTGTCATAGACAATTTTGGAAGAAACCATTTTACTTAAACACTTTAACTCAAAGAGGTTTTGGTCAAAATTTTCCATATAAAAGTAGTCTATTTTGAATTTTTAAATTAGAATTATTGTTTTTCTAGTGCTCTGGAGTGAAATGGTTTTCCCAAAACTCTTTGTGCCACATAGTTTTGGATGAAACCATTTAGTTTTAAAGAAATATTTAGAGCGAAATAGCTTTTCCCTAAAAGCATTTTGGCTTAAAAGGAGTGTTGACACAACTCTCTATACTTTTACCTATGATTAAAAATGTTGTGTAAAAGCCCCTTCAAGTCTAGAATACAAAATTTGCACTTTAAGTTGGACACACCACTAGCCAAAAAAAAAAAAAATTCAATTTAGCACTCTTAATTACTAAAATGATCCCCTAACAAGTACAATGTTTAGCACTTTATGTTTAGTACATTTATAATGATTTTTACTAGAGTAAATAATATTTTGTAGAGCCCTAAAAAGACTAAAATATTGAAATCACAATTTACTTACAAGATAAGAACTTCAAAACTACACCAATGTATAGTTCTTGAAAATAAACTAACTTAAAAAATATAGCACTTGAAAAGGAGCTTGTTTGTAAAAGTTACAAGAAATTGCAGCTCCAAAAAATATGGCAAGACAATAAGTTATCTCAAAAAAACTAAATTAAAAGAAACAAACTTTACCAATACATATTTTATGAAATTATATTCCAAATAAAAAATTGTACCCAAAAATAATTTCATATGGACAAGAATAAGCCTCATTATGTTGAGGTGCAAAATTGAAAATGTTAATGGTAAGGGGGTAAGGCTAAAAACATTGTTCATGACCTAAAAACTCAAAAGGTTACTTGGAAATACTGTCATGTCCAGAAAATATTCTTCATATCTAGAATCACTGTTCATTGCCAAAAGTACTACTCACCACCAAAAATATTGTCCACCATCAAAAATTTATTTATTGTCGAAAATATTGCTCAAAAAGCTATATAATGTGTTGACTTTTTCTACTCATGAGATTGAAACATGGTAAATTTTATATGAGAATGGGAGTTCTTGGGTCTTTTGGACATAGTTGTGAGGTTTATTTGGCTTGAAAGAGTCCCATTTGTGAGTAGTTCACTAGCTCCAAGTTTTAAACCCCTTTTTGTTATAATATCATACGATCTCTAGATCTAATGAAAAGAAGGCCTTTTTCTAACTTTTTAAAGACTCTCAAATGCAAGAGAAGAGCATACCAAGCTTTTAAAAAATCTTGATGAAAATCCTATTAGCCCCCAAATCTTTTAAATATGGAAACTATAAAAACCACCCTATCACTAATTGTTCTGATAATGTGTTAGAATCTATAAAAAAATATATAACTCAAAGTGTTAGAGGAATGAATAGAATTAATTAAATTATAAATGAAAATTATTACTAAAATCAAAAGTTACCAAAATATAATTAGTCTCTAATAGAAATGTAAGGGTTCACAATGTTTCGCTTTGATGCTCTAATAGGAAAGAAAGAGAGCTACAAACATATAACCTTATAGTATTCAAATTTGATGAGGATGAGGATAAGGCTTAAAATAAAAAATAAAAATGGATTTCTTATCCAAGTTTTCAAATCTACGAGGATAAAGAAAAAAGTAGAGTTCCATGAATGTGTAACTCATTATTCTATCCTACCTAAGTAACTAAAAATTACCCGAGAAAATTTAAACAACATGTGCAACGTTGAAGCTATTTTCAAGTCTCACACTTTAATGATTTTTTTGAAGATGGTGTTGATTTTTGGTGAAAGGTGGGTGTGGGGGCTACAGGCACGCGACCTGTAGTTTCCTACACCTTGCATGCCCGCTTCTCTTCTTTGCATGTGCATCTAGATATGTGTTTTGGTGCTTGGGAGTGTTCATTGTTTGGGGGTGGGTTCATTTTTACTGTTTAGGGGTCGAGAGTTGTTTCTTCTAGTTTTTGCTTTCCCTTTCTTTGGTTTTTTGTGTAGTGATTACATGGAGGTTGGTGTTGTTTTGGGATTGAGCGGGGATCTAGTTGTGTCTTATTCGGGTTCTAGCCTTATGTATTTTGCGAATGTAGTAATGGGGGGAGATTTCTCCTCGTTTAGACTTGCTATGTTTGTTGATCATACAATTAATGCTTCTAACAGTGTGGTATATTCACATGGTGGCCTTTCAAAGGTCCCAAAAGTGAATGGATTCCTGGCTAAGAGTGAGGCTCACCCGATTTTGGTTATCCAACCAAAATCTATTGTAGAAAACATTGAATATTGAAGAAACCATGCATTAATTTGCAAGTTCACGGGAATCAGGGTTTCTCCCCCACTTCTTGAATCCTAGGCTCACCGAACTTGGAACCTGGAGGAAGACATGGATGTACTACAAGCTACAAATAAGTATTTTATGGTGGTTTTTTCATGTATTAGAGCTTTTGAGGGAGGTGCCTACTTTTACAATCAAGTGTGATTATTCTTGAAACTCTGACATAGTAGATTTAATCCAACTAAAGAGCTTTCGTCTGGTCTAGGTGTGACTTTCTTGGCTTTCAGTTGAATTCTAGAGGGATGATATTTTGCACATGATTGCACTTTTGATGGGAAAGCTTGTTGGGCTATCACAATAGACTTTAGAGAGAAGGGCCCTCTCCTTCACTTGTATTTGTGTGGAGATTGATCTAAACAACCCACTACCTGATTCATTGGATCTTCAAGATGGGTCCACATCTTGGATTCAACATTTGGACTATGAGACTTTACCTTTTTGGTGTCGAATATGTCATGAATATGGTCACCTGTAGCAAACATGCCTTAAAATTAAGGTTTTTAGGTCTTCTTTTGGTGGGGCTTCTACTAGGAGGCCTCCTCACACTAAGCCATTGAGAGATAAAGGTAAATCCCCTATGGTTGAAGGGGAAACTAATAAGGAGGGTTTTGTTCTAGTGATATCTCGCAACAAGGGAAGAGGTAGAAAATGAACCCTTAAGGATAGGGAGGATGATACAATTTTTAATCATTTTGATGCCTTATAAGATTTGGACCAGCAAATGGCTATCCCTGACAAGGGTGACTCTGTTGATATTGTCTTAGTGGGGGAATAGTTGACTTCTTAAAAGGCTAGTATTGGGAATATCAGTATGGAAACAAATACCAAGTTAGATTTTGGTCATGCCCTAGAATCTTTTTCTTTACCAGTCAATCTAGTGGAGAAAGAGGTGGATGTTGATCCATCTAGGGATCATACAGATTCACAATATTTGGTTGTGGCTCAGGATTTTGGTAAGAGCCCCTTGGTCTCTTCTTCCTTGGGGCTACACTAGAAAAGCTTTAAGAAGGGGAACTCAAGGAAACCTTCCAAGGCTTCCCAAAAGAAGAAAGATCAAAATAAAATCAAGCTAATGGGTGAGAATTTGGTGGAGTCAGGCTCAGTCAAACCTCTTGAATCCCATTTTTCTAAGCCCTAGAAATGATTGTTCTCTTTTGGAATGTGAGGGGTTTGAACATCCCTTGATAAAAGGTCATTCAGGAAATGATAAAGGCTCATTCCCCTGATGCTGTTTTTATCTTGGAATCTAAATTGTCTGTGGAGAACATGGTTAAAATTTCCTCCAAGATTTGGTGGTATGTTCAGTTCTAGTGCATTAGGGCACAAGGAAATGCTGGTGGGATTGCGTGCCTCTGGGACAAGCGAAAGATCTCCCCCTTGTGGTGGATTGCGGGTTATTTTTCCTTGTCTATGGTTGCTTCAAGTCTTGCATAAGGAGAAATCCTATTTTTTTTAATGTCTATGCTCTGATTGAATTGCATGACAAGATTATTTTGTGGGACCATATAAGGTATGTGAGATCGTTAGCTCCTTTGTTTCCCTAGATTATGGTTGGGGATTTTAATTCTATTCTTAGTCTTGATGAAAAGAAGGGAGGTTTGGATCATTTGGAGCCCTCTTCATCTTTGTTCAGTACTAATATATCCTAGCTGAACTTGATTGATATAAAGCCTCTCCATGGTTTGTTCACTTGGAGGAATAGGTGGTATGGTGTGAACTCTATCTCTAAGAGGCTGGACAAATTTTTGGTCTCCAATTTTTGGTTAGGCATGTAGTGGATATCCAGTTCAAAAATCCTTAATTGGAGAGGCTCAGGCCATTGGCCCATTAATTTTTTTGTGCATGAGAGAGAAAGTTTCAAGAATCCTTCCTTCAAATTCTAGTTACTGTGGTTGTGCGGACCTTCTTTGCAGGACTTTATCAAATTTTGGTGGTCTGTTGGATTGTCTCCTCATGGAACTGCCATGTACACCTTTGTCAAAAGGCTCCAATTTGTGAAATTTTGGCTAAAGAAGTGGAATAGGGAATGCTTTGGGAATGTCTTTAAGGAGAAATTTGTAGCTCAAAATTAGTTGGATATCATTTCGAGGTAAAAAAAATATCAAGGGATTACTAGGAGTCCCTTAAAGCTGAAGCAGAGGCTTTGGAGAAGCTTTCTGAATAGGAATTGCGAGAGGAGCTATTTGGAAGAAAAAGTCAAGGATTTACTAGCTTCAGGAAGGGGACAATAATACTGCTTTCTTATTTAACTCCATCAAAGCTAGGGGATATGGGAGTTTAATTTCCTCTATTGTGTCCTCTCAAGGTGTTTAGCTATCTTCTTTCTATGATATCTCTCAAGAGGCCACTCAAAATTCTTCTTCTCTATTCTCGAAGTATTCTCATGAGGATCTAAATGAAAAGAATCAGGTCTTGGCTTGTCCCTTTTATTGTTTCTCATGAAGATAATGTTGAAATTAATCGACCAATTTCCCTAGATGAGTTGGAGAAGGTTGTTTTCAGCATGAAAAAAGGTAAAGCTCCTAGCCCAGATGGATTTTTTGTTTTGTTTTTTCAAGAATATTGGGAGCTTATCAAATGGGATCTTTTGGATGTGGTGCTGGAATCACAAGGTAGTAAAAAAATATTGAAAGCCATGAATTCCACTTTCCTAGATATTATTCCCAAACATGAGGGTGCTAATTCTTTTGACCTCTTTCAGTCTATTTCCCTTTGTAATGTTGTCTATAAGATCGTATTGAAGTCGATTGTTGAGAGACTGAAGCCTTAGTTGGGTAATATTATCTCAGAGGATCAAGGGGGTTTTGTGGCTAGTAGAAATATCCAAGATGGTGTGGTGATTGCAGTTGAATCTATCCATTCCATGCAGGTTCCCAAGGAAAAGGCCATGTTAAATTAGGCATGGCTAAGGCTTAGGATCGAGTGAAATGGCCTTTTCTTCCTAAGATTCTTTATGCTTTTGGGTTCAATGGGGATTGGATTAATTGGGTGATGAGATGTGTCATGTCGGTGTTGTATTCTATGTTGATTAATGGTGTGCCTTCTTATATGTTTGAAGCCTATAGGGGCCTTAGGAAAAGTGACCCTTTGTCTCTGTATCTTTTCATCATTATCGCTGAAGGTTTAGGCAGAATTCTAAAAGCTTATCTAAGTTGGGATCTTATTCGAGGGTGGTCTTGGGGTGAAGGCTTGTCTCCTCAGACCCATCTTCAGATTGTGGATGACATTGCACTCTTAGGAATTTCTAGAATCAGGGAAGTAAGAAACTTTGGGCATGCTCTTGACATTTATCTTGTTGCTTCGGGTCAAAGGATTAATGAAGGGAAATCCTCTATCTTTTTCTTCAACTCTCCTCTACTTATTCAATCCAGGATTGCTCACATTTTTAGATTTCATATTGGTAATCTTCCTTTTGTGTACTTGGGTGTTCCCCTTTCTGTGTCCCCTTACCATGGAGAACTTGGCAAAAAGTTCTGGATAAGTTTAGGGGTTATGTCAATCATTGGACTTGCTGGTGCTTGTCCTTTGCTAGGAGGATTATGCTCCTAAAGGATGTGGTTCAAGTGCTTCCTATCTATAGGTGTATGGTTCAAGTTTCTCATGCAAGCTTCATTAGAGAGCTTGAAATGCTCTATAGGCAGTTCTTATGGTCTGGTAGTTTGGATTCTAAGAAGTGGAGTTTGGTTAAGTGGGAATCTATCTATAGGCCTATTCAACAAGGTGGTTTGGGTCTTCGACAAGCGGCTTTTACTGGTCAGGATTTGGTTTCCAAGCTTTACTAGTGTTGGTGTACTAGTCAGGATCAATGCTAGGCCAAAATCCTTAAGGTTAAATATTTGAGACGTGTTATGGATAAGGTTTCTATGATTTGGGATACACTCAAGAGAAAGGTAAACCCACAAAACTGGTTTATAATTCCATTGAGAAAGGAAAAAGGCATTTTTAGATGGAAAACACTTTAGGGGGTTCGCTAGAAGCGGGGGAAGGGGGGGTTTGCTAGAAAGGAAGTCTTCTACTTGAACTTGCTATCAGTTTTATTTTTTATTTGTATTTAGTGAACCCCCCTTTTTTGCTCGTCTCCCCCTCTTCCACCAAATTTTTGCAAAATTTTTCATTTTGAAGCTCGGGTTGAAGATGAAAATGAAGGAAACTTCACAAACCCAACTGGATGATGGTAGTCCTCGAAACAAGCTATCCATCGAATATAATTTTAACATGTTTTGGTTTTATTATGTATTTTTTTTTAGTTTGATTAAACATAGGTTTTTCACCGAAAATCAAGCTTTGTTCTACACATGTGGAAAAATAGTAGATTATCAATTTTTTTTTTTGAAAAATATCAATGCACTAGATATTAATGTCCCTGGTCCAACAAAAAAAATTTGAATTTCAATACATACAAAAAAAGTTGTGTTAGTAAGTAAATCATATCTAAATTATAACTGGTTTGACTTCAAAACTTAATTAAGAAAAAAATATTCAATAAAATGCTATGAAACCAATTCCATGCACTAGATATTGTAGTTACAAATCAATCTAAATTCAAAAAAAATAGAATTTTATCCTTCATAGAAAAAAAGTTATGTGTTAGCAAGTACATGCCACTCTTTAAAAATCTAGTTTTCGAAGGAGATGGAAAAAGAAGTGCAATTTGATTCCAAAATTTTGAAAAAATATATTTATAATCTTCAAAAAAAAATTCACAAATCACTAGTTTGCATCATCTTCAAATTCCTCACGGTTTAGCCGCTATAGGTGCCCAAAAGTGAAGATTTAGTTTTAAAAAATCATTTCAATTCCAATTTGGCCAAAAATTGTAAACCAGTATTGTGGGATCACCCAGGTGCAAGCTTGATCAAGAAGGGCCTTTTTGTGGATTTTTCATAAGGGCGATGATGCTCTTTTTTGGCTTGATTCTTGGGATGATCACCCCCCAATCTTTACCACCCATCCTTTGCTATAGAATTTTGGCTTGAGTTTTTAGGATGTTGGGTGGTCAAGGGTAAGTAATTTTAAAGTTGTGGAGTGATTGGGTCAGGTAGGGGTGCTCAAATGGAAAGGGTGTCAACTGTGGCCCCATTGAGGTTTGAATGTGAACCATGTTGAGTTGTCTAAGATTTTAGCAAAGAGAGGTTCTAGCTCTTTGCAATAGAGGGATGTCTTGGCTTGGACACTGGATCTTGAAGGGGTGTACTCGATGGCTGTTGAGTATCATGAATTGGATAAAATGAATTATGGGGAGGATGAAGCCCCTTGGTGGAAATATGTGTGGAATCATTTTCCTTGGCCTAAGTACAACTTCTTCCTTTGGTTAGTGGCTCGTAACAAGCATGTATTTGGTGGTTGTTGGGTATCGTGAACTGGTTAAAAGAGAGTATGGGGAGGATGAAGTACCTTGGTGAAAATATGTGTGGAATAAGTGTGTGTGGCCTAAGTGCAACTTCTTCCTCTGGTTAGTGGCTCATAAAAAAGTGTCTTACTTGGGATAATATTTGTAAGAGGGGCTTCTAGGGGCCCTCCATATGTTTCCTATGTGGTAATAGTGAGGATTCTTCTTCACATCTTTTCTTCCAATGCACCTTTTC
>VDFB02336379.1:0-18919 GCA_007258455.2 Sequoia sempervirens
CACTTCAATTTTTAGAAAATGCATTTGTTACCAACAAATATTTTCTTGAGAATCTTTGCAAACTTTTTCAAAGAATTGGATTCTCAACATGAAACCATAACATAACATGTTTCCTTTATCATGGGTTCACAAAGAAAAAACTGGAGACCTTTCCTTCTAGGAGGGAGTAGCTTTGACCTTCCCCTTGCAAGGGGGAATTTTTCTTCCTTTCAAATTCCTTGATGAAGTGAAGATTTTTTGAAAGGATTCCCTGAAGATGAATTGATTCAAGAAAAAAACATCTCTTCCACACTTTCAAATAGTGTGTCCCTTGAGTGGACCCTTTTTTCACACTAGGTTCCTAAGATTTCCCTTTGAAACCTTTCCAATCTATCGACAGTCTACATGATTGTCCACTTACTTGTCTGTGTAGCCACTTTCATAAATGTTCTATCCATAGGTAAACATGTGGCTTTGTATGTGCACCTGTAAGCTGCTTTTCAACTCTGCACAATCCCTTCCTTGGGTTTCCTCTATGTGAGAGATCTTGGGGGATACCTCCCTATAGGTCTGCAAGCCTATAGGGCACTTCTTCTAAGCTTCCTCCATGCGAGAGATATTGGGGGTCACTCTCCTGTAAGTCTGCAAGCCTGTAGGCCACTTTTTTGGGGTTTCCTTCATGCAAGAGATCTTGGAGAATTCCTTCCTTATAGGTTTGTGGGCATATAAGGTATTTTTTTCTAGGTTTGCTTCATGTGAGAGATCTTGGAGGACACCTTCCTTATAGGTCTATGGGATTGTGAGGCACTTACTTCTCAGGGCTTCCTTCATGTGAGAGATCTTGGGGGTCACCTCCTTGTAGGTCCCTAGGCTTGTAAGATGCTTTCATTCTATAGTTTCATAGTTATGTGGGACTATGGAGTCCTTTTTCTACCCCATGCTTTCAAGCTCTCCAGATTGTGGTTTTCTTCATCGATGGTTCAAGTATAAATTTCTAATTCTATTCACTCTTCAATCTACTTTACCAAAGCACTCATCAGTATTCATGCTCACTAAAGTGGGGGGAAAATGTATAGGAGTGAATTTTCACCCCCTACGCAAATTACCCTTTTGCACATCCTCACCTTAGAAAACCAAATCCAAAGGTGAAATTCCACATCAGTTGACTAATTTCCTTCCACTTGGCATATGCTTGTTGTGTCAGTAGAAGAATATTTGTTGGGGATGCTTGTGTGGTGTACAGACGTCCACGTGATGTGCTTACATCCCTAATGGATTCTTCCATTTGAAGCTAGAAGAGGTGTTACACTTCTTATTGAGAATGGTTTGTAACATCCCTCTTCAACCAAACAACCCCAAAAATAGTAGATTCTTCCCTCCTCTCAAGCATTCTTAGCCTTCACTTCACTCTCAACAACACTTCAACACTCCATCAACTCCATTAATAAAGTGTGAAGCAAGCTATTGTAGTAGGGGCTTGAGTTTTTCAACACTTCCCTTCATCACAATTGAGGTTGTGGTGATTTTTCAAGCTCTCTTTCTCCATCATTGGCTAGTGAGCTCTTGGTGGAGGTGGTAAAATTTCACTCCTCTCGTTTACAATTTGGTTGAGTAGCTATATATTGTTTTGTAGTGTTATTCATGTACTTCCTTTCTTTACTTCTTTATCATACATTTATCTATCATTTCTATTTGGCTATCCATGGATGTGGAAACACCAAAATGGGGGTTTAACTGAGGTAGGCTCCTATACATCCCCAATAAATTTTTCCTCTTTCTTATGTGTAGGTGGACGTGCATTTGGAGCTAGCTGGCGAACATGAACTTTTGTGAGATTGTCTTCGTCACCCTAGTTCTTGTCTATTTACTTTATCATTTCAGTATCTATTTTGCATACTTTCTCATTTTGTTTTTACCATCTAAATTAAACTAGCTAGGTTGTTAGTAGGTCTTTTTGGTAGTTTAATTGTGCTCACTATTTTTTAGCCATGCAGATGCCAGCACACACAAGAGATGCCAGTGCGTCATGCTAACGTCCTATAACTGTGTTGCTATCCTCAGACAGAGAGATTCCTGAGGCACAAAACCAACTCCAAAAATCTAGCTCGCCTAGCCCAAACTAAAGTTCAGGTCTATAGATTGATCGAAGGACTTTATAGTCCTCATCATTCTCATCCCTTATTTTAAACACCCCTTTAGAGTGAGGTAAGTTAGGGAAGCCTTCTACTCTTATCTCTCTGTGACCTAGGGCCTTGACGTTGTTGGTCCCCCTCTCTTACACTAATGCAAAACAAAAGCTCTGGGTCTTATTAGACTAAGAGAAAATGCAGCAACAACTCACCCAATAACAAATTCCAACTCAAATATTAACCACACAATTTTTCTAGAACATATACCACACTTTATTTTATGGTTCCAAATCAAGTTTTTGCATCAAAATTTGCAAATACAGACATACCAAATTCAAATTTGTTCCCATGTTCTTGCTTTGTTCTTAACTCTTCTTATTCCTCCAACATCACTCCAAAATTGTGCCTTCCAAAATTAATTCCTATGTGAAAATTTTCCAGCCATGATAGATGTTGACTTTTTCACTTCCTTTGCATTTAAACTATTGTTTCATTTCATACTTTGGGTTCCCCCAAAGTCTCCTCTTGTTGTACCTCACTTCCCAAAACTCCTCAACTTCCACGCAGTTTTCCAAGGCTCTCTATTTCTTGTTTTTTTCTGCCCAAATATATGTATTCTAATCTACCAAGTTCCTACACTGTGAATAGGAGAGGATCCCCATTTTTGGGTACTTTACATTGAGAGTTTATATTATATTTAAATCTGTAGTTTTAAATATTTTTCAATATTAATTTTCATTGCTTTTGGAAGTTTTTATAAGCTCAATAACCCCAAACAAATATGCCATTTGGGAAATGACAAAATCACCAAGGTTTTTTTTTTTTGCACCACATCAAAATTTATAAACAATCAACAAAATTAAAAATGAAAAATTTAACCAGATTGCTAGAATACCCATATGCTTTGGCATCAGTATCCCTTCTAGTTTCTTTCTACTTTCTAAATGAGAAAGCTAAAAATATTTCTATTCCTCTAAAAGGTACCTCAACACAAGAAGATCAAGTAGAATAGCTACCCCTTCTATGGTTTCCCCCAAAGTCTTCCAAGACTAAACCTATTGCTAGTGAAAAGAGAAAGGAATCAATTAATGCTCTAGAGAAACAACAGAGTGTGCTTATGATAGAAAAGTTTGCTCCACCAAAGCAACACACTGCCCCACGGAGATGAAGAGTGAAAGAAAAGGGAAAAAGATAAAGGTATGTGATTTTTGATTATGAGGAAGAAGAGGAGGAAGAAGAAGAACCTTTGCCAATAAAGAGGAAAAAAGGTGTCTCTCAAGAAGAGACAAGTGGAAAGAAGGAAAAAAATGATATTGCAGATATAGATAGTGAAGATGCAATGGAGAAAGAAAAATAAGGATGAAAAATTCAAATGAGGGAGAAGAAAGAAGAGTATGGAAATAAATTAAAACTAGCTAAAGCAAAGAAAAAGAAGAAGGATAAGATCCCTCCAATCTAGAAGAAAAACTTTTGATGAATCTTGAAGCTTTGGTGAGAAGCATTGTAGAGTATGGAAATCTTGATGAGATTGTTACATCATACCCTACTATAGATGAGGTAAAACAACCAACCATTGAAGAACCTATAGTAAGGTACATTTTTGCTTTTGATGTAAGAATGAAATGTATTGAAATCCAATTTTCTAGAGATTTGAAAGTTGTATTATATGCTAGAATAAAAGAAGCTATTAATGAGGATGTAAACTTACGATCTTTTTCTTTAGAGAAGGTTAGTTCTACTTTTTCTGATGAAAAATCTAGATTAGCTCAATTGTATAATAAATAATTAAAAACTAAGAAGAGAGTGAGTACCCTAATGAGCATGGATAAGAGTGATATTGGAAGGTTAAGGAATAACACTATTGAGAAGGTTACCAATTTGGATAAAGAGTTAGGTATGACTCTAAATAGTGAAATGAATGTTTATTTCTCTCTTCTTGAATTAAATGTATGAGAAGATGCTTGACATGAGAATCTAGATGAGGAAGAAAATGTAAAAAAATGCATTGATGATACCCCTCTAGTGGAAGAGAATGTTGTTGAAGAAGAAAAAGATGGATAAATGTAGAAGGAGGATGAACAAACAAAGCATAACACACCACCTCCATACACAAAGAAAACTGCAAAAGAAGTGAACACTAAGGCCCAAAATAGTAAAAATATACCTCCTTTAGAAGAAAATGAAAAATCAATTGAAGAAGAAAAGAAGAATGAGGATAAGTTTGGTGATCTAGACAAAGAGAATAATGTTGAAAAATCTAAAGGTCGCATTGGTGACAAGGAAAATTCTTATGAGAAGAAAGATGAAGAGATTGTGAAGACAATTGGTGAGTCATCTAGAACCTTCGGAGACTCTTTGAAGAACATATTGGGAATGAAAATACAATTTAAACCATTTGTATTTGCATAGTTACTTCAAATCTCAATACAACAAGAGAAAGTTGATATAGACAATATACCTCTTGCAAAAAATGCATCTTGGTGATGCATTCCATGTCTCTGCTAGAAAGGATATCTTACAAAATCACTCGAAAAGCACTAAACTAATAGATTAGGTTGTGAAAGTGTTGTAGGAGAGCATTCTTGGTGCTAGTGTTGACAATTCCCTATCCAGTGTGTAGCAATTAAGGTTGCTTCTAGACTCTTTCAAAGAATATTATACAAGTTTAGAGGAGAAGCTGGAGAAGGAAGCAAATAGGAAGGTGAATGAGTAAAGGTTGGTACAAATTTCAAACAAGTGTGCTACTATGCATGGAAAGCTTCAAAAAAAACTTAAGGCCATACAAAAATATGTAGAGGAAGCCAAAGTGTTATTTTAATTTTGCATAAAGTCACCCAGTTTCACTAATAAGATTAAGGATGAGATGGAATCTATTGAGGCCTAGATTGACAAGGCATTTGGTGCATATGACCTAATAAATGATGCAGATGGAAGTACAAGATTAGCCATAGATAATATACATGAACAATTCTTCCAAATTTGGAGACAAATAAAATATTATAGTGTAGTTTGGATAGCTCAAAGACCCAGTGAATGCCAATTTCACATATGTATCTAGTGCTCTGACTAATGTAGAGAAGACAATAAAGTTGAATTAGATACCTAGTACACCAGATGAAGGTGAAGAACTTCTCATGGAATTTGAGACACATAACCACATTCTTGGTTTATCCAAGAAAGAATGGGAAGATGGTTGAAAAGATTGGGAGGAACACCTTGCAAAATGGAAGGTTTTAGACAAAAGTTATTTTCCCTCTATTTGATTGTGTATATTTATTTTCTATTTATGCACTTCATATTTCATTGTATGTGGAAGGTAGTACTGCAATTTTTTTATGGATAGCATTTTTAGGGGGATTTAGTTTGATTTTTAAAGAAGTTTGTTACTCTCATGCATATATGTATATATTTACGAAGGGATAGAATAGTTGAAGAAATCTATTAGGATTTGGCATTGAGAGATCTTTTCCCTTGATGTTAAAGGGGGAAAAGTGTTTTGGTGCATGTTTCCATAAATGAAAAAGGGAGATATTGTTGAAATTTTTAAGAGATTTTTGGTCTCAATGTTGTCATTGATGTCAACATTGTAGTTTTATTGAATACATTGATACAGTTGATTGGTGAAGCAAGAGTGAGTGTGGTGATAGTGAAATCCATTATATAGGTACAATATTTTCCTCGGTGTAGAAAAATTGAGTTGAATATTTGGCTAAGTCCGAAATACAGGTTTTTAGTACACAAAGTATCAATTTTTAGATTTGCATTTCTCTACCTTGAAGAATTTTGGTCTATGGTTCTAAGGTAATTTTGGTGTATGTTAGAGGAATCTAAATCCAAAGTTTCATGTCTTTATGTCCTCTAGTATTGAAGATAATGATGATAGTGTATTGGCTTTGCCAGTGATAGTATTACCAGTACAGAGTACATGTTAGGATTGGTCCATATTCCACCGCGAAAGAATATCTGGTTATGCAAATTTGAGGGAGTGTTTATAGGTGTCAGTGTTATCCATGATCCAAGTGGCAAGTGTCTTGGAGGTCCAAGTGTTAGTTTGTGCATGATTAGCTAGTGTATTTTAGTGTTACTTATATTGGATGTTGTGGATGTGTTGTTGATATGGTTGTCATTGATGTCAACACTATTAGCATTTGGTGTATCCGAATATATATGTCAGGATATTGACAAAAGCTGTAAAAGAAAGTGTTCCGAATTTCCCGATTAGAGCTGTCTGCAGTCATGTAAGTGTCTTTTATATTTGAAGTTCAGTTGCTTTGGATTAAGGGTTTTCCTCACGGAGTGTATCAATATATCATCTGAAATGCGTTTCATAGGTCAGTATAGATTTGATCATGTGAATACGGCCGGTGTTTTGTAGTCTCTATGTGGAGTGTTCACGAGTAAAAGTTCATGTGATGGAAATATCAATTGTTGTAGATGAACAACTGTTGTTTCTTGGTGCTCTTGGATGTTTCTAAATCATGCTCTATCATTTTGGTACATCCACATTGATCGGTGTGCTCGTGGTTAGAAAGTTTTCTTGCGTATGTTCAGTTTTTCTTGTTCTTGACCAACATGTTGATGGTAGCGAGTTGTGGATCTTTGAGGAGGAAGTAATTTGAGGTCTTTTTATTTAGGTTGTTAATTTGGGTCTCCACTATGTTGTGGCTGACCTTGGTGGAGTTCACATTAAAAAATTATTTGTAAATTTGGACCAACATTGCAAATATGTTTTATTTTCCTGCCCGACTAAGTTGTTGATGAAATCTCATGATGCAGATATATAAGTGCAATTGTTTCATCAGTGTAGTGTGTGGAAAAGTTGTTTCATGTGTTGGGTGTTCTCTTATGTGTGTATGTGTGAATATCATTTTGATTGGAAGCGAGAGTGTGAGGAAAGATTGGCTGAAGTGTGAAGAGTGAAAAGAGGAGTTTTGTGTGCTTAATTGGAACTATAATCAGGCTTGTGTAGAAGCTAATTTTTCAGTTCATACCCTCTAGATTTTAATCTTATTTTGTATTGTTGGGAAATGAGCCCCTTCCATAATTGAGTAGTGAGATCTAGGTAGTGTGCATGAATGCATGTGAATTCCCCTTTATTTATTTCATTATACTTTTAATAGGGTATAATCTTGTGGACTAACAGCCACCGTGGTTTTTCCCCTAATAGGGTTTCCACATAAAAAATCTTGGTGTTCTTTGTCTCTTTGATGTGTTAATTATTTATGGTTAATTTCTTATTCATCAGATCTTAAGTAAAGTTTGAAAATTTTATCATTCTATGACAACTAATTCACCCCGCCTCTCAGTTGTCCATCCTTGTTTTTCCAACTTCACCAATAGTACTGACATAATATGTTTGGGGTCATGCAAAGTTAAAGGAAGTTTTGATCATCTTATGGGAGTTATTATAGGCCCCCTTCAACATATTTGAATGTGTTACAATTTTGAATTATGCCACAAAGTGTGTTTGTTTGAATCTTGAGCTAACAAGTTATTGTTTTACATAGTTCATCTAATTAGGCCAACCTAATTGATGTTGTAAGTGTTTGTGGATGTAATGGATATAAATTTAAAATAATTTTTTGTGTTGTAGTGTAATGTGAAGTATGCAAATATAGTGTGAATGTGATGCAAATGTAAATTAGAGCAGAGTGTGGAAGAAGTATAGCATGAAGTGTGTTGATTCGGTATATTGAGCTCCAATTAAGTTGTATCTCCTGCATATTGTATATGCATTTTTAGTAGTTCAAATTTTGGCAGTGAGCCAACCCCTTTTTCTACATCAAGTAATTTCTTCTATTTCTCTTATTCTCTAGACAATGAGTCCAAAAGGAAGTGAGCCATTTTATAATATGATATGATTGGTCATAATATATTGTGAGCTAATCCTCACCATGTTTTTCCCTTTTTAGGTTTTCCATGTAAAAATTTGATGTTCATGTGTTATGTGCTTTGATGATTACTTTCATATTTTATTTCCTTACTACAAATTGAATATTGTGTCTCAAATGAATGTTTAAATGTTTAAGTGGTTTCAAGGAATACTAATTCACCCACCTCTCAGTATTTTAGGTGTTCAACAAAAAATCCCCCTCATGTTTTGATATTATGATCATAATTTATACCCACACCACCATCATATTACCTCTTGCTTTTTACACACTCTAAATATTTCAATAGTAATTTATGGAAGTTTGAATATAGCTAGAAAGTAATTGGATATTAGAATTCCTTTTCCTATTTCCCCATATTTACTTAGATAAAAAACTCTAGAAAGTTATAAAATTGTTAGAGATAAAGACACCAATTCCCAAGAGGTGTAGCATTGTAATAAATTCAACAATAAACAAGTGTATAAAAAAGGTTTTTTGATTGATATAAAATCTATGAGGGAGTAGGAACAAGAGAATGATGTGAGAAACCCTTGACATTTTTAGAGTTGTAGGATGTAAAGGTACTAGTGCTCTTGAGGAGAAATAATTCCCACTCACATAATATCAATCTCCTATTTTAGAAAATATTTGTAGCAGTGCCTATAATTTTACTAGAGATACATCTTGGATTCCCCATCCCATTTCTTGCACTATTTTGGTTAATGTTTAGGTATAAATGTTCCTTTGCTTTATTTTGTACCTTTTCCATTTATGCTTTTATTTTCCCAAATGTTGTGGTATTTATTTTAGAACACAATAATAGAATTTTATATTTTTAATGTTTCAAATTGTTTAGTAAACAGGGCGAGCAAGAAAACGCGATCCTGAATGGCTAACGAGCAGCCGAAATAGCGTCGCCCTAGCCCGTTTTTCTGATTTTCTTGTCTGTGCGATGTGGGGAGGGTGAGTTCTTGTTGGGTGGGGGTTTTTCCTCATTGCCTGAGCACATTTTCCTGTTCTTCTAGGGGGCCCGTGGTCTTTGCCAGATTCCCCTTGGTGTCGCTAGTGTAGGGACGACGTGGGTGGATCTCCTGGCGGGGTGCATGGCTTATCTGTAGTGTGGGGGCCATTGGGTTGGCTGAAGGCGTTGTCTGCTGTCTTCTTGGTGTGGGGCTGCGTGGGTGGCGGCTGTGGAGTGGTGTGGGGTGGTGCGGTGGGGTGAAGTTTGGGGCTGCGAGTGGGGCTGTGGGGTGCTGAGGTGAGGGGTGTGGTGGAGTGGTGGGGTCTGAGGTTGGAGCTTGCGAGGGGTGGTGTTGTGGGTTTTGTGGGAGCCAATCCTTGGTGGGTGTGTGTGGGGGCTTTCCCCCGAGTGGGAGCTTGGGCTCCCGTGTCCGTTGAGGGCTTGGATCTCCGCTGCTGTTTCTTTCTTCTCAATGGAGTCTGGGGAGCCTTCGGGGGAGGGACCTAAGCTGGATTTTCGATCTGCTCTTGGGTCGCATCCCTTGCCTTCGGGGTCTCGTCTGCACGATAATATTCTTTTTTCTCAGAATGTGGATAAGAATGAGGCGGGTTTGTCAGGAGGGTTTCGTGTCCCAAAGGTTAACGGCTGTCTTGAAAGGTGCAAGGAAAGGCCGAATGTTGTGATCCCGATGGAGATGCTCGCGGATGATATTGAGTACTACTCAAGACATTCGTTGTATTGTAAATTTTTGGGTCTGAAGATTTCATTGCAATTTTTGGAGACCTGGGCCCGAAGGACTTGGATGCCATTAGGAGAGATGGAGATACGGCTCCTTGCTAATAACTATTTCATGGTCACGTTTGACTGCATGGCGGATAGAATCAAGGTTTTCGAAGGAGGCCCTTACTTTTACAACCAGGTGGGCTTGTTTATCAAGCCGTGGCATGTAGGATTCAATCTGGCTGAGGAGATTCCTAGTCGGGTGCCAGTTTGGGTTAGATTGTCGAGGTTACCGGTTGAGTGTTGGCGGGAGGATGTTCTGCATTTACTTGCCTCAATGCTTGGTAAACCTGTTGGCTCTTCGCAACAGACACAGTTCAAAAAGGTAATGACATTTGCCCGTTTATGTGTGGAAATTGATTTAAGTAAACCCTTGCCAGATTCTTTAGAAGTGTGTGCTGGCTCTTACTCATGGGTTCAACAACTTGATTATGAGACTTTACCTTTTAGATGTCGGTTGTGTCATGAGTATGGTCACTTACTGCGTAGATGCCCAAGGGCCAAGCCTATGGAGACTAATTCTTCTCTGCCACCTAGGAATCCTTCGGGGATGGATAAGGGGAAAGGCCCTGTCCAAGAGGGCGGTCCTGGGGAGGATGGCTTTCTTCCTGTCAAGCCTCGGAATAGGAATAAGGGGCTTAAAAGGTCTTTGAAAGAGAGGCAGGATGAGGATTCTTTTAACAGATTTGAGGTGTTGGAGGGTCTTAGCCAGCAAGAGGTGAATCCAGGGTTGGTTGATCTGGATCAGGGCAAGCTGGATGCGGAGCAGCAAGGGCAGCCGGTGGAGCTGGATTTGGCAAGTCATCAGTTGGGAGTGGATTCGGTTGTTCAGGGTGCTGAGCTGGAGGGGGGAGGCCTTGGCCAAGAGGGGAGCAGCCCTGGGGTTTCCCTGGCCCCTCAAGCAGTGGGATCCTTGCAGATGGACTCAGACTTAAGGTTAGAGGCTCAAAGAGAATCAGGTAGTGTGGTGGTGAAAGACAAAGTGGTTGGGTCTTTCCCTGAACAGAAAGCTGGTTCGGTGGGGGGAAAAAGCAATAAGACGGCTCCTCAATTAGGCATCCTTCAAAAAGATTTTAAGAAAGGAGGAGTGGAGAAAGGTTCTAAGTTGGGCAGGAAGAAGGACCTGGAGAAGATTAAGATGATAGGGGAAATTTTGGTGGAATCAGGGTCAGTTAAGACTCTGGACTCGCACTTCACCAGCCCTTTGAAATGATTGTACTATCCTGGAATATTAGGGGCTTGAACAGTGACCCTCGACAAAAAGCTGTTCGGAATTTAGTTAGAAGTCAGTGTCCTGATATTCTTTTTTTACAGGAGACTAAGCTCTCAGTAGATGGTATGATGGGTATTATGCCTAAGCTTTGGATGAATGGGGATTGCCAGTGCATTGGTGCTTTGGGTGCCTCTGGAGGGGTTGCTTGCTTATGGAACCCTCAGAAGATTTGCCCCCTTTGGTGGTTTTCTTTCAAGTCCTCTATCTCTATGGTGGCCTCTTGTTATGAATCGGGGGAAGTAGTACTTTTCTCCAACATTTATGCGCCTGTTGATTTGCAGGGCAAGCAGCTTTTGTGGTCAAATATTAGGTATGTGCGAAGTATGAACCCTTATTTGCCATGGATTATTGGGGGAGATTTCAATGCTATCACTGAAATTGCTGAGAAGCGGGGGGTACCATGAGATTGGAGGCTTTTGCTTTCCTCTTTCAGGATAATATTTCTGCTTTGAATCTTGTTGATATCAAGCCAAGTAATGGACACTTTACCTGGAATAATCCACGCTCAGGAGAAAATGGCATTGCAGAGCGGCTAGATCGGTTTATGGTTTCTTGCTTTTGGGTGGGTGATAGGTGGGTTACTTGCTCAGAGATTTTGAACTGGAGGAGTTCGGACCACTGGCCCATTAAGCTTTCTATCAGCATGGTTGGGCGGACCCATAAACCCTCTTTTAAATTCCAGCTTATGTGGCTTCGGGACCTTGATCTCCATGATTATGTTGCTCAGTGGTGGCAGGAGGGAAGACCTTCTTTTGGTACGTCAATGTATGTTTTTACTAAGCTTCTTCAATTTGTTAAATATAAGATTAAACGTTGGAATAAGCAATGTTTTGGGAATATTTTTAAGGCCAAGTCTGTTGCACAAGTTAAGCTGGATGGTATTACGAGGTTGATGAGGGAGAATGGGGTGTCTGAGGCTCTATTGCAGGAGGAATCTAGGGCTTTGAAAGCTCTAGAGGAGTGGGAATTACGGGAGGAGATCTTTTGGAAACAAAAATCTCGGATTGACTGGCTTCAGGAGGGGGATAAAAATTCTGCCTTTTTCTTCAATTCGGTGAAGGCGCGGAGGCATGGTAACTCTATTCCTGTTTTGATTTCAGACGGGGGAGAGAGGTTGAATTCTTTTCAAAGTATTTCTGATGAGGTCGTCCATTATTATTCTACCCTTTTTAGAGAGGATTTGCAGGGGAGTGTGGTGGGGGAGGCACAGGTCCTTTCTTGCATACCCCAATTGGTGTCTCAGGAGATGAGAAGGGATCTTATGGGGGAGATCACTCTTGAAGAATTAGAGGGGACGGTATTCCACATGAAGAAAGGAAAGGCCCCTGGCCCTGATGGTTTCCCGGTTGAGTTCTTCCAAGAGTTTTGGGAGATCATCAAGTTGGATTTACTAGAAGTGGTCAAGGAGTCGCAGCGGAATAAGCAGATGTTAAAGGCTCTGAACTCCACTTTCCTGGCTCTTATCCCGAAGTGTGATGGAGCGGATAGGATGAACAACTTTCGGCCTATATCCTTGTGTAATGTGGTGTATAAGATTATCTCGAAGCTGATTGCGAATAGGCTAAAAAAGTGGTTGCCGTTACTAATATCTGAGGAGCAAAGTGGTTTTGTGGAAGGCAGGCAGATTCTGGATGGTATTGTTTTGGCTATTGAGACCATCCATTCTATGGCTAACTCTAGGGCTAAGGCTATGTTTATCAAGTTGGACATGGCAAAGGCTTATGACAGAGTCCGATGGTCTTTTCTTCAGAGGATCCTGGCTACTTTCGGTTTTGGGGAAGATTGGATCCAATGGGTCATGAGTTGTATCACGTCTGTTTCTTTCTCTGTGTTATCTAATGGGATGCACTCGGAGTTGTTTGAGGCATCATGTGGGATAAGACAAGGTGATCCTCTTTCCCCTTACCTTTTCATTTTGCTTGTGGAAGGCTTGGGGCGCCTTCTGAGGAGCCAAGTGGAGTTGGGGCTCATTCAGGGGTGGCAGTGGGGTGGCAACTTACCTCCTTCGTCCCACTTGCAGTTTGTGGATGATACTGCCTTGATGGGGATGGCTACTATTAGGGAGGCTACTAATATTCGGCGGGTGTTGGATATGTATCTTGAGGCCTCAGGTCAAGCAATCAATGAAGATAAGTCTTCCATTTATTTCTTTAATACTCCAAATCCTATACAGAGGCGAATTGCACAAATTCTTCGTTTTCAGATTGGGTCCCTTCCTATGTCCTACCTTGGGGTTCCTATCTCGGTGGGCAGATTATCGAGGGAGTCATGGCAGCCTATTCTGGATAAATTTCGTTTGAAGGTTACCCATTGGACCAATCGGTGGTTGTCCTTTGCTGGGCGGGTGCAATTGTTGAAATCCGTGGTCCAGGCTCTCCCTATTTATCGGTGTATGCTTCAGGTGGCTCCGATGGGTTTTGTTAATGAGTTGGACTCTTTGGCAAGGCAGTTTTTATGGGCTGGTAGCGTGATGACTTCCAAGTGGAGTTTGGTTAAGTGTGATACTGTTTGCTGTCCTAAGCAGCTTGGGGGTTTGGGGTTGAGACATTCCTCTCTGGCTGGGATAGCGTTGGCAGCAAAGCTTTATTGGAGATGGTGCACTGAGAAGGATAGGATTTGGGCTAGGATCCTGTCCTATAAGTACCTTCGGGGTACTCCTGGAGAGGATATTCCTCGCTATCCCCTGTTAGGTAAGGGCTCAGCTGTTTGGGCTACCCTCAAGAAGGGAGCGAGGCTTATCAAGGATGGTTTATTTTGGATTTGTCGGAGGGGGATGGAGGTTCAATTTTGGTATGATTCCTGGGATGGGTACCCTCCCATCCTTTCTCAGTTCCCTGAATTGATGGCTTTGAGTAGGAGATTCGAGGATGTTGGCTGGACACGGGTAAGTGACTTTAAGGTAATTTCATACCAGGGCCAACTTGTGAGTTCTAGATGGATGACTCCTGAGGAGTGGCCGATTATGGGCATGGAAGAGGATTGTAGGCTTCTGCATAGTATTCTTTTGAGCAGACAATGTAATCCTTTAAGGGACAAGGATATTCTTGCTTGGTCTCCTAATCCAAAGGGGCACTACACGGTTGCGTCTGGATATCGGAGGTTATTCTCTCAAAGGTTTGAGGGGGAGGAAGTTCCGTGGTGGGGCTGAAGGTTTGGAAGCCAGTTTCTTTGGGTCGGAATTGCACTGGCTTCACTGATTCACCAACGTCTACTGTAATGCCATCTGCTTCGGGTAACTGCCAGATGTGGAAGAGAACCCAGTCCTCCCACCTCCCATTCCTGCCTGTAAAACCCAACCCATGTCCCAGTTTGTTCTGAATGCCTTCAAATGTGCCTCCTCTCAGCCTTTCGGCACATGTCAGTCAGCCCACTGCCTACTCAGCTGTTTGAACACAGCACCTTCTGCATGTCAAAGCTCACAGTGTGAATTCTTGGCATGATCCAGGAGACTATCCAAGCCAAAGGAGATGTGGAGCTGCCTTTGGAGAAGAAGGATGCTGAGGTGGTGGCCCGATTGGGTATACAAGGGTTTTCCCCGTTGGCCTCTTGTGGACGGAAGGATAGTCGTGTGAGGCAGCGGGTGCAGAGGCAGGGGTCCTGGGTTCCTCCCCCTGCGGGAACCTTGAAGGTTAATACTGATGGTTCGTCTAGGGGAAATCCTGGCCCAGCTGGGGTTGGAGGGGTTGGGCGAGATTCCTCGGGTTCGGTGGTGTTCCTTTTCTCCATTCATATGGGGACACAGACTATTAATTTTATGGAAGGTTGGGCGATTCTTTATGCTTTGAGGAGGGCCGCATGAAAATGGGTGCTTTAGGGTAATTTGTGGAATCAATTCCTGTGTTCCATTAATCCCACCTAAGGGAGGAGTTTGGCGTAAATTAAATTAAGGGTTCTCGTTCAGTGATTGGGTCTCTAATGGAGGAGAGGTTCTTTAGTCCTCCCAGGACTCAAGGGAGTGGGATTATATTCACACTGCTTGGCCAACAGCTTCTTACATCTGGTGATTGAAGATTGATGACAATTAAATCCCTCCCGAAAGCTTTAGCTCCTGACTTCTGGGGAGGGTTCCCCGGCCTGAGATACTAGTGGGTGGCTGAATGATTTCAAGTCTGTGGGTCCTGCTGGCTTTTTATGTTCTTTTTTCCGGCTTTGGCCCCGCTCGGGATGTAATTCTGCTTCGATCTTCTTCAATAAAATTTGTACCCCCTTTTTATTTAAAAAAAATAGAGATGATAAAATATAAATATTCTAGTTATCTCTTAGATTATTCTACCCTTAGAAGATTCTAAAATAAATATTTCATAATTCAACTTAAAATCCCTCTTGGAGTCCTACATTTGGGAACGATAGACATTTTTCTTCATCTTAGACCAAGGTTCCTTCTTCCCTATGTGATTTTAATTTGATTGAGGGTCACCTTAGCGAGGCCTCTAAGAGTTTTTTCCTAAAATATTGGATTAAGATAATAAATAAAAAATTAATTAAAATAGAAAAGGATTCAATCCATATGATTATTTTTCTACCAACCAAAAAAAGGAGGATAATAAGTTCTTAGGATTAGTTGGTGTTGGTCTTGGTAGCCTTTTTGGTCATCTCATGTTCTAATTTTGATGAAATTTATTATTGGGACCCCTATGTTTCTTTTTAATGTTGGGTGTTTTATTATAGGAGTTAGATACTATATTTACATAAGCCTTTTCTTGTACAATTTTTTTGTTGATCATGGTGTTTAGAGTGTAACCATTTTTTATTTTTAGGTGAGGGACCATAAATTGTGTAAAAATTCCAACCAAAAAATTGAAAAATAATTTTATTCTACTTCTAACTTTAATATTAATTACTATTAATGTTTCATTATATCTTCTTGTAATTGGTGATTTTGATCTCTTCCACAATTTTATTTGATCTTTCATCAAAAAAGGAACACAATTTCAATAAAAGCACAATTTTATTTTATAGATTGAATTTAGGGAAGGTAGACCTATAAGTGTAAACACAAATTTAAGATGCAAAAACTAAAGAAACAAGTGGGAGAGGTCTAGTTACAATAGTCTTTACTTGAAAAAAAATCCTTTCAAATAATTAAGGAATTTCATTCAAAAATTTAAAAAGATAGATTAAGAAATAAAATTTTAAAGATTGAAAGTGTATTTTAATTTAATAACACTATCATTTTAAAATAACTTATTAAAATAACTTATTCTTATTTATGATGTATTTATTTTCTTAATATGACACCATCTACTAGCAAGACCTTATTTATTTAAAGTATAAAATATTATTTTATGATTGTCAGAATTTTGTGCCCGTGAGAATCTTTTATGTCATTTTTTTTTAATATGATTATATGCATTGAAAATGTCTTATTTATCTGAAGTATAGAAGATTATTTTCTAATTGTTAGCATTTTGTGTGTATATATGTATGTGCATGCACATGAATGCATATGTGTGGTAATTATAAAGGGTTGGAAAATTATTAATTTTTTATATAAAATATTTATGTGTGTAAAACATAAAGATTCAAAAACTTATTAATTTAATATAAATATAAAATGAGTGTCTGTGAGGTAATCATAAATGATTGCAAATTTTAGTTTTAATATAATATAAATTTACTTAAAAGAAAAGAATGGTGTGTGTGGGAGATAATTATAAATGATTACAAGTTTTTAGCTTTAGTTTAATATACCGTTTACTTAAAATAAAATAATGGTGTGTGCATGGTAATAATAAAGGATTAGAAATTTATTAGTTTTAATATAAACATAAACTTTAAGTATGTATGTGTGCTTGACACATTTGTGTGAATAATATAAGATTACAAATTTATTAGTTTTAATATGTGCATATAATGTTTATGTGTGGTAATCATAAATGATTACAAATTTATTAATTTTGATATAAATATAAAATCTATTTGAAAATAAAGGGTAGAGATCAAATTAAAAAATAGATGTTGAGGCTTACATGTTGTGATATAATGATTTGAAAGTAGACTGTTGTATTTGCCAAGATCTTTGCCCACTTAGGTCCACTTAATTCATTAAGAATATATGTTGATACTGATGATCCATATGCCCAATAACCAATTATTGTTATTGTATAATATACTGCAAGACCAATAGTGAATTGAAAATAGAGCGCTTTATGCATGTTCCTGATAGATGGTTTTCTTAATGTTGCCTGCATGGAATAATTCAATAGTGTCATTTACTAAATTTAAAATGTTAAGTGTATGTATTAAATGCTTGAAATGAAATTCATATTTTGACAATAACAAAATATGGAAAATATAATCTATTGAATTTTATTATATCATTCTTGTCATCATTAACAAAATAGTAGGGATTACATATTGACTAACACCTACTTTTAATTTTCTAATAATTGGTTCATGTTTTCTTCTAATTTGTTATAATAATTTTTTGACCTTGTAAAAATAATTTTTTCTTAGAATTAACATCATATGAACATAATATCATAATGATAACATTATATAGTTTAGTTAAAATCTCATTTCCTAACATATTCAAATTATCTTAAAATGATCTAGATTTGTAAACTTAACCCCTATCAACATAAACAAAGCTTGAATTAAAAACTATATATCTACAACAATAAAAAATAATGAACACCATCATATTTTATTGATTGTGATTAACAATTATTGACATATTTAAAATATGCCAAGAAGTGTCTAGTGCTTGTTTTTATTTTCTATTATAATTTAGGTTGTTTTTGTTGTGTTCCTTTATATTTTATCATGGTTTATTTAATTTTTATAAATAATATCTTTGTATAAAATGTTATTTCCTTAATAAATATTTTTTATCACAATAATAATATTTTATTTAGTTAAAAAAAAATAATTCTAGTCCATAAATTTTTTTTTCGAAATGGTGAAAGTTAGTATGATTTATTCCTACCAACAAAAAAATTGTAGGACTACAAAGATGTTATCTAACTTTATAAAAACATATAACCCAATTATTACATTGATGACATTTTCCCTCATTTATACCATAATAATCACAAGAAAAATCTATCATTTATAATATAAACACCTTAACAATTTGTTACTAAGGGTGGACAATGGTGAATGCATCCATAGCTTTGGTATTTATACACTCTACACTCTTTCTTCAGATTGTCACATATGATGTCTTATGACCCTTATCTCAATTTTTTTACCAATCTATAATTGACATAATTACAACTCACTAACACATTTTTTTTGATAAGTATGTAAAGTTTTCTATGTGAAAAAATAATTTATTCTTTTAATCTAATGTGATATTTTTAATGGATAGTCATTAAATTAATGATATTCTGTCTCATTATATAGGAGAAAATTGCAACTATACCATTTTCTCCATTTATTTTATATTCATTTTAGACCTTGTCATAAATAAATTATCATGATACTCAATATAGATTACTTAATACACAATTCAACCATTACCTAAAACCACCATTTTTCTATCCTGCCTTAGTCTCAAGTGGTATGGATCCATTCCTTCTAGAGTCAATATTTTACTCTAGACTGACTATGAGATTGATGCTATCTCATGGATAGGAACACACCCATATTATTTCCCTTCTAGTTCAAATTATTTTCTAAGTTTTACCCATTAGATTATGCACCAATATTACATTAGCTATAATCAAAATATCCCATTAGAACATTAAATAAACTGTGAATCACTATTCATATTACTTGGAAAGAATCACATAGGATTGCATCAACATCTTGCAATGTGGATACTACATTTGGAATTATCTAATAATTTCGTATATTCTATATTTCATGTCTCATATGTGTACAATCAGAAATATGGCTTAATTAAAATTAATATAAAATAAAATAGTATATTTAAAATAACCTAAGATTAGCTTCTGAAGGTGATTTTAGCATGAGAAAG
>VDFB02336380.1:0-15750 GCA_007258455.2 Sequoia sempervirens
AAAGCCCACCTATTCAACAACCAAATGATACTCAAGAAAATAATGAACAACAAACCTCCTTTCAACAGATAAATTATTTTGAATTCAAAGCTGCAAGAACAACACATACACGTTTCAATATAAGAGGATAAACATGGAAGAGAAATTACAAGCTGACTCAAGTTCATCGCAATTTAAAGGACATTAATAAATAAGAATATTTAACATCTCTTTTATTTCTTCAATGCTCAAAATATGAGAGTTCCACATACTCAACCACAGCGCATCAGGGCTGTCTGAGAAAAGAAATATCTTTGCTCCTTCTTTCTAGATAGCTGAAAAAAGATCCCCCTTTAGAAATATTTTTACATTAAATAAGCCTCCCTAATGAGACTCTTCAGTTCCTGTATCTGCTTCTTGAAATTAGATAATTCAAAAAAAAATTATGCCTTTCCCTTTCACATAATTGTTTCTAGATAACCTTCCGCATTCCTTTCGAGTCATATCTTTATTTCAGGATAAAATTTCAATTATTGAGTTAGAAGATATGAGTATTTGAAAGTATATTCATTAAGTTTGTGTCCCCCTTTGGAAAATTTGTCGCATGCTGCTTATAGTATGTTATTTATTGAAATAGAAAGTAGAGGAACATCTATGACCATAGATTAAAATCCTTCAGCTAGGTGCACAACATCAAGGGCTATTAGAATTTTCCCATCTTCGGCCAATTGTGATTTATCCATAGTAACAATTGAAAAATAATGCTATGCATGCACTGCCTTGAATTAAAGTTGTTATGTCAATGAAAATCTCTTTTGCAACACATCTATGCATTCGCAACTTGTAACAACTCTTGGCATGAAGTTATCTTTTCTCCGGGTTTTCCTTTCAACGATCTTGAAATTATTTTTCTTTTGTATCAATCTTCTCCTATCTATTGAAGGATATACACTGAACACCTTTGGTTCGCAATGCTTCAAGCAGGCCCACCCTTCCAGGATGTGAAGAGTGATATCCACCTAACAAACTGGCTCTGATATCCTCTAAAATGCTCTCAATTATTTCTTCTGCATGATATAAATTGGTCCTTGTGATACCTGAAGGACCTCTCTTGAACCATCCTACAACATATAATCTATTTATGTGTGAGGCATTATCTAGTTTACTTGGCATCAAGATGCGGTCCTTAGAATTTGGCACAATTCCTTTTCTCTGATCAATAGAAGGCCAAAAAATTTCTAGCTTTCTAAAGAAGACAAAGTGAAGATCAAACTTGGAGTTGGAAATTTGATGGCAAGCCGATGAACTAACAACTTAACTAAACAACTCATATACACGTTCTTGACTTCTACTTAAATTTTTATTTCTTCTTTATCCAGTGATGAAGTTACTAAATCTCCCTCCTTTATATGGAGATTCACCCCTTGTATAGTTGTCAACATTAAGCACAAAATATGCAGGTCCTACTCCAGGTTCTGTGTGGGGTTTGAAGGATGAAGCAGTTTGCCTAAAATCATTATGAAGACCACTAGATGTAGCCCCACTTTTTGAATCTAATAAACCTCGACCATATTTCTGGAGTTCTATTTTGTAGAGACTTGGATTCTCAACCGAATGCCCTTTCTCATCCTACCAGCGGTTGAAGTTTATACTCTTCTTGCCCATGCCCATGAAAATCCTACCAACAGTTGAGTCACTTGCAATAATATTTGCAAGTGCTCTCTACTTATTTTACCAGGTGCAACTACCTTCAATAGATATGCAATGAATAAAGAGTGGGTATGCTTTTCACTAGAAAGCAGAAAAGGCTAATTGACACCTACCCATAACCATGAAATAGATGTGATGACTTTAACTTAAAATGAAAGGATGCAAATAAATGATACAAATCCCACCTATTCAATAGCCAAATGATACTCAAGAAAATAATGAACAACAAACCTCCTTTCAACAGATAAATTATTTTGAATTCAAAGCTTCAAGAACAACACATACACGTTTCAATATAAGAGGATAAACATGGAAGAGAAATTACAATGACTCAAACTTCATCTGCAATTTAAAGAGTACATTAATAAATGCACAGATTTTACAATATCTTCTATATTTCTTCAATGCTCAAAATATGAGTTCACATACTCAATAACCCTGTACATCAAGACTGTGCAGAAAAGAGAAATATGCTGCTCCCTTCTTTCCCCCGAATAGCTGAAAAAAGATACCCCTTTAGAAATATTTTTACATTAAATAAGCCTCCCTAATGAGACTCTTCAGTTCCTGTAACTGCTTCTTGAAATTAGATAATTCAAAAAAAAATTATGCCTTTCTCTTTCACATAATTGTTTCTTGATAACCTTCTGCATTCCTTTTGTGGCATAACTATCTTTATTTGAAGATAAAATTTTAATTATTGAGTTAGAAGATATGAGTATTGGAAAGTATATTCATTAAGTTTGTGCCCCCCTTTGGAAAATTTGTCGCATGCTGTCTATATTATGTTATTTATTGAAATATAAAGTAGAGGAACATCTATGACCATAGATTAAAATCCTTCAGCTAGGTGCACAACATCAAGGGCTATTAGAATTTTCCCATCTTCAGCCAATTGCAATTTATCCATAGTAACAATTGAAAAATAATGCTATGCATACACTACCTTGAATTAAAGTTGTTATGTCAATGAAAATCTCTTTTGCAACACATCTATGCATTTGCAACTTGTAACAACTCTTGCCATGAAGTGATCTTTTCTCCGGGTTTTCCTTTCAGTGATCTTGAAATTATTTTTCTTTTGTATCTATCTTCTCCTATCTGTTGAAGGATATACACTGAACACCTTTGGTTCGCAATGCTTCAAGCAAGCCCATCCTTCCAGGATGTGAAGAGTGATATCCACCTAACAAACTGGCTCTGATATCCTCTAAAATGCTCTCAATTATTTTTGTTGCACGATATAAACTGGTCCTTGTGATACCTGCAGCACCTCTCTTGAACCATCCTACAACATATAATCTATTTTTGTGTGAGGCATTATGTAGTTTACTTGGCATCAAGACGCGGTCCTTAGAATTTGGCACAATTCCTTTTCTCTGATCAATAGAAGGCCAAAACATTTCTTGCTTTCTAAAGAAGACAAAGTGAAGATCAAACTTGGAGTTGGAAATTTGATGGCAAGCCAATGAACTAACAACTTTACTAAACAACTCATATACACGTTCCTGACTTCTACTTAAATTTTTTCTTCTTCTTTATCTAGTGATGAAGTTACTAAATCTCCCTCCTTTATATGCAGATTCACCCCTTGTATAGTTGTCAACATTATGCACAGAATATGCAGGTCCTACTCTAGCTTCTGTGTGAGGTTTCAAGGATGAAGCAGTTTGCCTAAAATCATTACGAAGACCACTGGATGTAGCCCCACTTTTCGAATCTAATAAACCTCCACCATATTTTAGGAGTTCTATTTTTTAGAGACTTGGATTCTCAACCGAATGCCCTTTCTCATCCTACCAACAGTTGAAGTTTATACTCTTCTTGCCAATGCCCATGACAATCCTATCAACAGTTGAGTCACTTGCAATGATATTTGCAAGTGCTCTCTACTTATTTTACAAGGTGCAACTACCTTCAATAGATATGCAATGAATAAAGACTGCATATGCTTTTCACCAGAAAGCAAAAAAGGCTAATTGACACCTACCCATAACCATGAAATAGATGCGATGACTTTAACTTAAAAACAAAGGATGCAAATAAATGATACAAAGCCCACCTATTCAATAGCCAAATGATACTGAAGAAAATAATGAACAACAAACCTCCTTTCAATAGATAAATTATTTTGAATTCAAAGCTTCAAGAACAACACATACATGTTTCAATATAAGAGGATAAACAAGGAAGATAAATTACAATGACTCAAAGTTCATCTGCAATTTAAAGAGGACATTAATAAATGCACAGATTTAACAATATCTCCTTTATTTCTTCAATGCTCAAAATATGAGTTCACATACTCAATAACCCTGTACATCAAGACTGTGCAGAAAAGAGAAATATGCTGCTCCCTTCTTTCCCCCGAATAGCTTAAAAAAGATACCCCTTTAGAAATATTTTTACATTAAATAAGCCTCCCTAATGAGACTCTTCAGTTCCTGTAACTGCTTCTTGAAGTTAGATAATTCAAAAAAAAATTATGCCTTTCTCTTTCACATAATTGTTTCTTGATAACCTTCCGCATTCCTTTTGCGGCATAACTATCTTTATTTGAAGATAAAATTTCAATTACTGAGTTAGAAGATATGAGTATTGGAAAGTATATTCATTATGTTTGCGCCCCCCTTTGGAAAATTTGTCGCATGCTGCCTATATTATGTTATTTATTGAAATAGAAAGTAGAGGAACATCTATGACCATAGATTAAAATCCTTCAACTAGGTGCACAACATCAAGGGCTATTAGAATTTTCCCATCTTTGGCCAATTGCGATTTATCCATAGTAACAATTGAAAAATAATGCTATGCATACACTGCCTTGAATTAAATTTGTTATGTCAATTAAAATCTCTTTTGCAACACATCTATGCATTTGCAACTTGTAACAAATCTTTCAATCAAGTGATCTTTTCTTCGGGTTTTTCTTTCAATGATCTTGAAATTATTTTTCTTTTGTATCAATCTTCTCCTATCTTTTGAAGGATATACACTGAACACCTTTGGTTCGCAATGCTTCAAGCGGGCCCATCCTTCCAGGATGTGAAGAGTGATATCCACCTAACAAACTGGCTCTGATATCCTCTAAAATTCTCTCAATTATTTCTTCTGCACGATATAAATTGGTCCTTTTGATACTTGCAGGACCTCTCTTGAACCATCCTACAACATATAATCTATTTATGTGTGAGGCATTATCTGGTTTACTTGGAATCAAGACGCGGTCCTTAGAATTTGGCACAATTCCTTTTCTCTAATCAATAGAAGGCCAAAACATTTCTAGCTTTCTAAAGAAGACAAAGTGAAGATCAAACTTGGAGTTGGAAATTTGATGGCAAGCCAATGAACTAACAACTTTACTAAACAACTCATATACACGTTCTTGACTTCTACTTAAATTTTTATTTCTTCTTTATCCAGTGATGAAGTTACTAAATCTCCCTCCTTTATATGCAGATTCACCCCTTGTATAGTTGTCAACATTAAGCACAAAATATGCAGGTCCTACTCTAGGTTCTGTGTGGGGTTTCAAGGATTAAGCAGTTTGCCTAAAATCATTATGAAGACCACTAGATGTAGCCCCACTTTTGGAATCTAATAAACCTCCACCATATTTCTGGAGTTCTATTTTGTAGAGACTTGGATTCTCAACCGAATGCCCTTTCTCATCCTCAAGTGGTATATTCAAAATGAATCTTTGAGTACCACTGCATCTTCTCGAGCAGGAATATGTTAGATCATCCTTTAGAGTGATCGGAGAAGGCTTTCTCAGGCTATCACTAGAGGTGATTTGGAGGCTACACCTAGCAAAGCAACTTTTTCCACTATTTAGTATGGATGTAATCTTTCCAACATTCATACGTGCAACTTGATCATATTTAAACATAATCTACTCACGCATTTGTTTAAATGCATCATGGTATTGTTGACTGCCTTGGTGTGCTTCAAAGCAGTTTCTTATAATGTTGAGTTTCTGAAGAAATAAACCAATTGAATGGGACAAGAAATCTAGAGGCAAATCCTCAAGAAAAGCTGCATGAAACAGTCTAGACAATCCCAAGCAAACTAATCCTGCAACATAATGGCAGTATTCATCATAGTCCTCAACTGATTCTACCTCTTGAAAGATAAAATTTTCCATCCTTGCACCCATCCTTCTAGTTATTTCTTCAATTGCTTCTTGATATCTCTTTTGAAGTGCTAAAAATATAGTAGACTCGTGATGAAATTGGTCCATTAGTTCTTTGTAGTCATTAACTCCTCATGAGAAGTGCCATGCAGGATCATATATATGTGTTCATGGAAATTGGTCAAAATTGGTAGCTTTGTATCCACTGGAATACTCATATCATCCTCAATAGTGTCAAGTCCACGACGAACCAAATAGAAAACACAAAAACCGTTGCAAAGCTCGAATTCCAGCTGCGAAAGAATCTATGAAGGAATACCTGATTTTTATGGTTCTCAGTTTGGGATTTAAACTCATCTTTATGCTATTGAAGTTTATAAAATGCTTGACATGTGTAGGTGCGAGCCATGCCAAGAATACAAGTCATTGAGAATTTGCTTAATTCGATCTTCAGTTACCATGCATGAGCGACGGGCCCAAATCTGGCTTTGCATTTTGATCCAAGATTGTAGGGATCGCAGAGCTGTAGCTCATGAGATCTTCCTTTTAACAGTTTATGTCATCTAATTCTTTCATTTTTCTGAGCTGTCTTTATTTTCAACAAATCCATTTTGTGTATACACTGTGCGCACCTCACCAACTGCATTATCCTGAGAGTTTTCAAAGCCTAATTCAACGTTTATTTGATTTATATCCTGCGATCATGATTTCCCATGAGAAGAAATTTCCTTGAGACATTCTACAAGACCATCCCCGTGCTCTTTCCTGTGTTGCCTATGGATTTTTGAGGCTGAGTTAACAAATCCATTTTATGCATTTGCATATAGTCACTAAGAAAAAGTTTCCAATTACCACTCAGGGACTTAAGGATCCACTTAGCAGCAAGTGCTATACCTTGAGCTTTTAAGTCTTTCAAGCCAATACCCCCTTGCTGCTTACTGAGGACACACCAGTCCCACTTCACCGAGTGTCTCTTTCTTTTACCCTTTTCATCAGACCAAAGGAATCCCCTTATCTTCTTTTGAATTTCGTTCACTTGGTAGCTACAAAAGAACCACACAGAAGCGAAATAAATGCTGTACGAAGCAAGAATTTTCTGACACACTTGGATTCTTCCTGCAAGAGAGAGATATCTCCTATTCCAGCTCTCAAGCTTCCTATCAATTTTACCTCTAATCCAATTCCACATCTCTTTGAGATTGGGATTGACAGCAAAAGGGATTCCTAGGTACCCGACCAGCTTGTTGGGGCCTCCCCATTGGAAACCAAACCTGTTCAACCACTCCGAAGGATTTTCTCTCCAGCCTAGGAAGATGGACTTAGCTTTGGACAGCTTGGCCCCAGAAGCCTGGCAGAACAAATCAAGCTTCACCATTAAATATTCCAAATTCCTCTGATTCATTTCCACAAAGAATGAAGTATCATCAGCGAATTGCACATTAGTGAGGTCACTGTTATCAGGCAGTCTGATCCCTCTGATCTTGGGGGAAAAGGAGTTATCTTTTAGCAGGTAAGACAAAGCATCAGAAGCAATTATGAAAAGGGCCGGAGCGAGGGGGCAACCTTGTCGAATTGATCTCTCCAGCGTTATTTCCTCCGACAACTTGCCATTAACCTCAACTTTGGCCGAGGCATCCTTCAACAAGGTATTCACCATACTGCAAAACTTCGCAAGGAAGCCAAACGCTTGGAGAACAACGCTTAGGAACTCCCACTCCACTCTGTCATAAGCTTTCTTGAAATCCAACAGCAGCATGGCCAAATCTTGGTTGGACTGCTTGGCCCATTCTAGAGCCTCCCAACTTGTGATCAAGTTTTCCAGAATATATCACCCTTTTATGAAGCCCGTTTGAGTGTTGGTTATAAACTTTGGGAGAATGTTGGCAAGCCTTAGGGAAATAACCTTAGCCAAAATCTTATAAGTGGCATTTAATAAGGTGACGGGTCTCCAATTCTTAACTAAGGATTTGTCTCCCCCTTTTGGGAGCAACTTGACGATCCCCCTGTTAATTTCTTTCCCTAAAGAGCCCTTGTCCAGGGCCTCCTTGTAGACTTGCAGAAGGTCCTCGCAAATCCAATCTTCAAAGGTTTTAAAAAACTCAACAGGAAGCCCATCACAACCAGGGGACTTGTCATTGCTCATAGAAAAGATTTCCTTTCTGATTTCCTCTTTCGTTAAATCAGGCTCAAGCTTGACCACATCCTCCTCAACAATCTTCTTAGGAATGAGGCCTTTGATGAGCCCCCTCGCCTTCAGGCCAGCTACTCCTCCATCTTCCGAGGAGAAGAGAACCTTATAGAAGGAATGGAACTGCTCAAGAACCTCTTCCTGAGATGAGAGCATTTGTTTACCATCCCAAATTTGGCCAATTTTCTCCTTTGAGTTCTTTTCCTTCAGGTAATTCAAGAAAAACTTGCAACCCTTGTCCCCGCACTTTAACCAATTCAGCTTGGCTCTAATTTTTTTCCCTTGAACTTTGTGGTTTTGAAGCTTCTTTTAAGAATAATGTTGAAGAATGTGTTGAATTTAGTCTTAAAATCAATTGCCCTGGATATGAAAATAAGTTTAGTTGTCTTTAAATTTTAGATAGATGAATTGGACTGTAATAAATTAGGAAATAGCTAATTTTATCTCAAATTTTAGCATATTTAATTATGTATACATGTAAACATGTAATTTATGCAATTAATCTTAAAATGTATTTGTATAAAATTTACATGTAAGAAAATAAAGCATGCAATCAATTTTAAAAGATAATGTATCTAAACTAATAAGGAATGAACATATATGGAGATATAGAAAATTTATGTTTGTTTTTGTAATCATTAACTTTTGTGTGATGTTAGGATACGATAATAATACATAATATTCATGTATACATAAGTGTTATAATATTGAAAGAAATGGAAAATACAAATTTAAAAATACATTTGTATAGTATATGTTTTTTATATATTGTCTTCTTCGAGGTTTATGTATTATTTTTATACTATAAAATTAAACTTTATACCATATTTTTTGAGGTTAATATTTAATTGTAGGTGCCAAAAGTAAAATAATTAAATTACACTTGTAGTCAACACATATTAAATATTATCTATATTTCACCTATTGTAACAAATAATTATTCATATAAGTGTATATTTGATTAATTTCACATGTTCTAATAACACTCCCACAAGTAGAACTGTCTTTTGAAGAGACATGTTGCTTCTCCCCACCGTATCTCTACTATTAGACAATTTTGGAAATCCCAAATGCTTACAAAGAGTAAACCAAAGGAAAAATCACTTGTAAGTAGAAATTATAATGTTAGAAGACGAGTCACACATAAACCATAAATGGACCAATCATCAAGTGGGCCAATAATTTACTAGTAAAAGACCTTAAGGGTTTGGTTCTATGTTAAAATCCTAGTTGGTCCATGAAATTTTTATCATGGTAGCAGAGACAGGTCACCGATCTCAAGCAAGCTAGAAGCCATGAGCACCTATAGTGTTGCTCAAGGGGGTGTTGAAAAATGAGCCATAACCGTACCATAGACGAATCGATTTCTAAATGAATTAGTTACTCAATGGTGGAGCACCCAATTTGAAAATGGCTAGTCCTAGTTCATCAACCCCTAAGTAGTTCTTGGAAAACATTAGCACACAATAGATTAGGGTGATGAATTGACATTTTTAATTTTAAAGACATCTACAAATATAACCTCAAATGTCTTCAATCCTCTACTAAAAAATTATGTTACAAAATTTCGGTTTGATTTTTACCTTATAATAATATTTTCTATAATGTATTCCATGTGAAATAACAAAGGTTATACTAGAGCCAACATTTTAGCTTGGATTGCCAAGCTAGAAAACATATTATTAGTTGAGAATGGATAATCAGAAATGCTATTTTGAAATTAAATGAAGAGGATATCACACCTAGCTTTTGAAAAAATGATGAAGAATAAGTATTGATGAGGCATATAATCTTGATGTTGCAATATAGAAAAATATATTCTCAGTGTACTACTTCATATATAAAATTTATAGCTATTAGAGTATTGCTTGCAAGTTAAACTTGAGCTCCATGATGTTGACCTCATCCTTTGCAAAAATGCTTTGGCACATTGAACTATTGCAGGTTCTAAAATTGATTTGGTTGATTGATGTGTAAGAACTTGCAATATTGAATAATGCCTTACTGAGATCGTTAGATCACATGGGTTATGTTTGCTGAGATAAACCCCATAAATTATACATTACTAAAATATTGTAAAGTGAAAAAAAATCTTATAACATGTGGGATTGAATTGCATCACAAATACATAAATAAATGTATTATTGACTAATAGTTTAGAGAGATTGATGGATTGCAAGGGTCATGTTTTCTTAGGTAAACCCCTTGGTTAAGCACTTTTCTTAAATACACTAACGTGTATAACTATCATATAATCTATAGGATTGATTTTGCTAATTGATGTATAAGGACTTGAAGTATTGAATAACCTAATATATGTGCTGTGTAACACATGTTGAAATGGTGGTGCTGCAATTTGTATTATGGATCAAGTCAAACCCATTGTGCATCATATAAATCAAAACATGACATAATATTATGAAGGCTTCTAGCCTAAAACTCAAAAACCATCAACTATATTTACATCCATGTATAATAAAGCTAGAAAGTACAATAAAATGTGATTCTAGGTGACTAAAACTAAAATAGACCTTATAAAAGAAGGTACAACATATAAAGATAATGAAAGCTATATTGGATCATAATGTTTACATGACATATTTTATAGTCTTATAGTCTACATCTCAAGAACCAGAAAATATATTTACATGCAATGGGACTCTACATACACAACATTAAGTGAATGAAAACTGGGTTTATAAGATGTCAACACGATAAACCAACCAAATTGTATAACGACACAAATCAAGTCCATTATTCATCAGATAAATTAAAACACGATATATATTATAAAGTCTCCAAAACCATAAACCATGGATAATAAAATATGACTGTAGGTGATTAAAACCAATATGAACCTTAGGCACAACATATAAAACCTACGTTTTCATGCCAGCATGGCAAACGAATTTGGCAAACCTCAGTAAATCGTAACCAATCCACTTTAGACCACTGCAGACAATACTCCCACTGAATTACTCCTCTCTCGCCCAACTGTAAGCAAGCTGTCAACATAAAGGAGGAGACGTAGTCAAAAAATAACGGCATGTACGGACTCTTTTACACGCCCCATCAGTTTGAACGCCTCTAGCTCAAAATTTAACCATATTTTGAACTATTCAGAATATATTTTGAATGCACGCCTTCCTTTTTTCTTTATAAATATGACCGGATTTCCCATCTCCTTCAGTATCTTCATCTGCTCCTGCGTCGCTAAGTTATCTGGTGTTATTCCATTTACCTGAAGCTCTGCAGCATTTCTTGTCAATATGGGGAAATCAATGCTTATCATGCTCATAGCACTTGTTGTCGTGCTCAGTTCAATGTCTAACTTCAATGTCTCCGCAAGAAGTTGTTCAAACTGTAGAGGTCATATTCGAGATCCTAAATGCTGCAGAGCTTCAACAGAAGCTGTGTCACCAGTGAAAACATCGGTGGAGCATGATAGCATTCTGATGGGAGACATTAACAAGGATGAGAAGGGTATTTTGGGAAGCTGTTCAAACTGTAGAGGTCATATTCGAGATCCCAAATACTTTCTTGCACGTGATCATAATGTTTCCTTGTCAAGCATTGTATTTATGGAATAATAAAAATTCCAAGAAGTCTTAACATCTTGATACTTTCTTCACCTAATGAGGCACGAGAAGTAGAAACACCTAAAACATACTAAAGGTTTAACATAAAGCAAATCAAAACTAAGAACATAATTGTTTATCAATACTTGAGATATAAGAAAATAGCATTTGGAAAAATCTGTGGAGAAGATTTTTTAGATCCCACTCCCTATGATCTATCAAGATGAACAGGATGTTAATATTGTAGATGTAAATCAATATATATAACCAAGTGTTTTCCATATAAAAATTTGAAAAAAATTTCATTCCTCATATCAAAGGTATATACAATCTATTGTATTAGAGCAATGAAAAGTTAAGATTGGAGATATATATATATATATATATATATATATATATATATATATATATTGAAAAAAAATTCATTCCTTATATTAAACCTGTACTTACAATCTATTGTACCAAGTTTTTTCATCTAAAAAATTAAAAAACATTTCATTCCTTATATCAAACGTATTTACAATAAATAGTTTTGGAGCAATAAAATAGCATAGTATGCAAAAAATGATTACTTTGTTGTAGGTAAATCTTATGAACTTGCAATGCTTGTGGCAAAGGATGAAATATACAATTGCTAAAGGTATTGAAGACTATAACTTGTTGTACCTCTACAATGGAAAGAAAAACTAAGGGATTTCATGCAAAGTTGGTATTTGGGGTAATCCAAACACTATGAAAGATATAAACTCCATTTGGAGGGTTAGTCCTAGTGTATTGATCTTACTAAAAAAATTGTAGCTCTCTAAGCTCCCCCAGGCCACAACTAAGTGCTTAAATAAATATTGATCAATAAAAAATATATGATAAGTTCTGAAGAAAATTATATTACATTAGAACAATTCAAAGTTGCTATATTAAACACATGCTTATGCTCTAAATTCATGAATGCATGCCACAATTTTTTTGATGTAATGCACAATTCTTCACTTTTCCAATAAAATTATTAGTTGTATTTTAGTATTAGGGATCATTGGCATGATACAACTCTTTGGAATGCCATGGGAATTTCCCTCTATTTTATTACCTCAAATTTTTATAAGAAATTTAAAGATTACAAATTGAGCTTCACCGAAATTGTGGGCATCTCTAATTTCTACAAAGTAAATACTGATTTCTGTTACAACTTTAAAAAATAAAGAAATCAATGAACCTTGCACAAATAAAATTTATGTGGTCATGGGAAAAAGCTTATTTTAGAATGTCTATGCTCTAGCATGGGAATTGCTCTGCATGGTTGATAGTAAAGTTCCTTCTTTGGCTCTTCTTCATGTGAAGGTCCCTCTTAATTATATTCCCTCGCCTACTAAGTTTTTTGATCATTTTATTGATGTTTGTATACACCACATTCTATTTTTCCTTGTTTCTTTGTAAATTCAGAGCTTCTGAATTGCAGGGGAAATATTTCTCTTAATCAAGCACGCACTAATGTGTTGGATTGCCACATGATTGACCCATTTTCAACTTATTATGAACCCTTAACTAGTTCAAAATTACAGATTCCAATTAGAAAATAATGCATTATGCTTCTCCAAGTCGTCCATGGTTGAATGAAGATTAGAGTTTAATGAATCATTCAAGAAAGAAACAGAATAAAGAAAAAAATTCCAAGAATTTGAGATATCTTTATCTAGTGAAAATAAAAATATAGCCATGCTAGAGGCTTGTTGATCAATGGAATTCAAATGTGCACACTTGAACAAAAGAAAATATTCCACAATTTTGTTGATAGTAACAATAAAGTTGCACTTAGTTTACATCATATTAGATTTAGAAATAATAATTAACCCATCTCATACTTGTCCTTTATAACCAACCCCCAATGCATGCATTCCACATCATATTTTGATGTCAGATAAAATTTATAAATTAGACGAAAGAAAAATGGGAGATTGAAACATATAAAAGCTCACAAAACAACTTTCATGCCACTAAACTTGGGTTTTTTGTAATGATGAAAAAAATTGAGTTTACATATTGATTACCACATGCTCTGTAAAAGTAATTCCATAGGCCACCATGATAAACCTAAAAAAGAATTCCCCTATGTTCACTCTCCTCTCCACTCACCTCCTCCTCTGTCTTCCCATAGTCTTACTATTATTTTCAACCTTACTTTACTACCAAGAACATATGGCACTCTAGTTCAAAGAAGAAAGATCAAATGCATAACATAGATGTGCAATAATTTTTTTTTAATCCCACCTAATAGTGCTATTAATTATATAGTAGAAGTAGACATGTTTTCTCGTATGAAAATTTTGTGACATTCCATAAATTATGATAAAATAATTTCACAATAAAATAACATACAATGATAAGATATCTTCACAATGGTTTACTTAGGTATTTGTCTATTAAAAATTCATGATTGGAGTTTTTACAACCCTTACAAAAAATAAGGACGTGTTCCTATGAATTTTCTACCAACTAATGGCAGGACGGTTGTGTACTTCCATTTTGAATATGTCTTTGATATTTAACAAGAAGAACAAAGTATTTGTATTATCAAAATTGAATGGAAAGCTATTAAGATATAAGTTTTAATAACTATTTAAATTTTAAAACTATCTTAGATAATTTAACAAACCATAACCATTTATTCACTAACTATGGTGTAATATAAACTCTAAGAAAACCTAAATTTGTTTCCAAAATACAAATTAAAGAATAAGAAAAATTTAATTATTTCTTTTCCTATGTCTATAATTGGGCGGCATGTAGCTCTAGAACTTGATAGAAATTGATAGCTTTATTGTCGAGTTGGGTTGTTCGACAATATAGATAGATGAAGGATTACAATTATTGAAAACAAACTTTTTAAACTCTAGTTGATAGATGATTTAGAGGTAGAAAACAATGTGTTATTTAGTTGATAGATGAGTTACGATGACATTGTGATTTAGATGTAGGTCACTAATAGTTTATGATCAATAGACTCATGTAAGCTTAATCTGTACAAGCGAGTGATCCCACAATATTGGTTTAAAATTCCCTTCATGAAGAAAAATTGTAAAAAATGCTCTGAAGAAAAAAAAATTGGGTTTTAAGTGGTTCGCTCAAGGGGGGGGGGCGAGTTTGCATGAACCCAAAAAGGGGCTTGCTCGAACACCCCCTCTGAGTGAACCCCTCAGTGATTTCATTCCCTTTTTGGCACATTTTCTTAATGAAAACAAAGGAAAATTTCAAAACAAAGGGGGGTTCGAGCGAACCCCACTTTTCTTGGAGGGGTGTAGGGGGTTCGCTTGAACCCCCCTATTTTTCCCTTCTTCCTTTGCTCTCGCAATTTTCTACAAAATTTTTCCTTTCTGAGCTTGGGTTGAAGACGAAAATAGAATCAACTTCATAGACCCAACTAGATGATCGTAGTTCTTGGAATGAGCTATCAATAAAATCTAATTTTAATATATTTTTGTTCTATTATGTACTTTTTTTAGTTTAATTAAACATAGGTTTTTCATCGAAAATCAAGCTCTTTGTTTTGCACATGTGGAAAAAAGTAGATTATCAAAAAAAAATTCTGAAAAATATCTATGCACTAGATATCGATGTCCTTCATCCAACAAAAAAAAGGAATTTCGATACATACAAAAAAATTATGTGTCAGTGTTGGTTAATAGATTTGTCATTTGAAGTTTATACTCTTCTTGCCCATGCCCATGAAAATCCTACCAACAGTTCAGTCACTTGCAATAATATTTGCAAGTGCTCTCTACTTATTTTACCAGGTGCAACTACCTTCAATAGATATGCAATGAATAAAGAGTGGGTATGCTTTTCACCAGAAAGCAGAAAAGGCTAATTGACACCTACCCATAACCATGAAATAGATGCGATGACTTTAACTTGAAATGAAAGGATGCAAATAAATGATACAAATCCCACCTATTCCACACCCAAATGATGCTCAGGAAAATAATGAACAACAAACCTCCTTTCAACAGATAACTTATTTTGAATTCAAAGCTTCAAGAATAACAGATACGTACGTTTCAATATAAGAGGATAAACATGGAAGAGAAATTACAATGACTCAAAGTTCATCTACAATTTAAAGAGGACATTAATAAATGCAAAGATTTAACAATATCTCCTTTATTTCTTCA
>VDFB02336381.1:0-24704 GCA_007258455.2 Sequoia sempervirens
AAGTGGCAATTGGAAAAGTATCATATACATATAAAGGGTAGACCCTCACAGTCAAGCGGTTGAATCTAAGGCCTATCACACACCATCAAAACAATATTCCCATGAAAAGGCTTGGAGATATTAATATCCACTAGAATACAAACAAACATAGATGGCTCTTATAGGAAGTGGTAGAGTCAACTTTCAAGAAACAACCAATGGCATACTTAATGGCCCCATAGCAAAAAATATTTCTAGAATTAGAGAGGGAGATTCAAAATTTGAACCAACACAAGTATAATATTGAGAAGTTCAAAAAGGGGGTTGAAAGATTCAATCCAAAGCTTGACCAAAATAGAGTGCTCTCCCTGCATCCTTAACTTGTCATCAACCACCAAATCCATGTCCTTTGAAGAGTCAAAAGACACAATGAAAAATCCCCTTGCATAAAGGAAAATTTTGATCTTACCATAGATGAAGAGCTTTCAAGAATCCAAAATCCAATTGTGAAGCTCAAAGAAAAATCCGTAAGTTGTTGAGTTTGTAGATCAAACCCCAACAAATGTAAAAATCCTCATTTTCAATCACATCATATCCACAAACCACCATAAGGGAGGATTGTGAATAGGGAAGGGGTTGAACTTGGTCATGATGCAAGGGGCAATCAGAAACTCTAGAATCAACAATGGACATGAAAGATTATTGACAACCCAAAGAAAAAACATCATGTTTCTCACCCGCAACAACCCAATGCCGACGATTCTAACAACAAGTAGGTATTATTATGACAACCAAAATAGAACATTGTGATTTTTTGAATTAAAATATATAATAATACCTACAAATAAAACTAATAAAATAACATGTAATTATATTATATTTACTATATAACAAAGTAAAAAATAAAAAGAATTATACAAGAAATAATGAATCAGTAAGCTTTTTTAAAAGGTAAAAATCACATACAAAATAAAACAAATTATCAACAAAATCTTAAGAATTTGGCTATGTAAGGATTGTATATATAATAATAAATAAAATAATTCTAAATTAAAATAAATAGAAAATAAAAACACTTAAGAAAATAAAAAAACTAAAGTATACCTATATTGAAAAACAAATTTATGTAAAAATGCAACAACCTATCATGGCATCTGGTACAGGGGAGAAGGGGATTTCTAAGTTATGGAATTGAGGGACTCTTTGGTGCTGGGCAGACAAATTAATTCCTGAGATTGCTCCCCTCTATCCTGGTCAATTGAAATATTTATTATGGACGATCGTTCAATGTTGCATGAATTTCATGAGATGTATATTTCCCATGCCTTTCGAGAGGCAAATGGGGTGGTGGATTTGCTGGCGAATCTCGGGGTGACATCAGCTAGATATTGGTAGGTTAATGATAACATGTACATTGAATTAATTGAATTGCTTAATAATGATAGCTCCTATCTCGTTGGAGGAGGTTGTCTCTTCACCTAAAGGCTTGTGTGGTTATCGTGTTCAACTCAAGTTGATTAGACACTTTATGCTTGTGATGCTCATTGCAATTTGTGGGTATACAAGTCGTATTTGTAGGAGGTTCGTGGCCATCATTTTCTTCAATACCTCGGTTGGCAGGCCTGCACACTTTCTGGGTGCTTTTCTTTCTTTTTCCTTGTTGTTTAGTTGCATTCATATGTTATGTGTTCTTGCTTTTGTGAATTTCTCGCTGTTGAAGATGGGTGGGGATAGGTGTAGGACTAAGCCCATTTCGTGCGATGAGTTCAAAGCTAATGCCAATGTTTGGGAAATTTTATAGAAATGTGGGGTTTCCTCTTTCATGGAGAAACTTCATGGGTTTAAAATGAATGTGTCCCGAGATGTTAATGCTTGGCATGGTTGGGTGTTGAGCATGTCTAGCAAGGATATTACTATCAATGAGGAGTTCATTGCAGAAGTCACTAGGTTTTCCACTAAAGGAAATTTTATAGGGAGAAAGCTATGTTAGAGGCTACTAGAATGAATTTTCTGTGGGACAGGGAGAGAGCCAAAATGGTGAGGCTCGACTGTGGGGGTTATGATCGTACCAAAATCAAGCCTATTTAGTGTGAGGTGGCCATGGCGTTGATGCATTATTTTACCTTGGATGGCAGGTATTCGGCTTTGTATGGCCATCATTTTGTGATGCTTAATCACTTCCATCATGGTAAGCTTATCTCTTTCCCTTTCTATCTTCTGCTTTCTTTGGAAGATGGGATAGCGGGCTATAGAAGGATCCTAAGAACCCCATCCTACATGAGGATTTAATGTTGCTAATTGTGGAACATATAAAGGCTAATTGTGTTATTGAGTCCCATGTTCCTGTTAATTTTGATAAGTCTAAGAAGAGGGAGAAGGGGAGTGGGAAATGCCAAATTGAGGAGGTGGATGATAGTGCTGGTACAGAAATTGAGGAGGATTCTGATGCGTGGTCGAATGGCTACCACATAGACTTGGATTACACTCCTTTTGGCAGAAAGAAATGATCTGCTAAAAAGGTTAAACCTTCCAATCTACATGTAAAATGCAAAATTCAAGAGACTTGGGATGAAGAGGTTGTGGAAGGTAAAGCTAGTAGGAGGAAGACCATGAAACAGGGGTCGATGTGTTCCAAGAAAGTTGAGGACAACCTACTGGAGGAGTTTGGGGTTAATCAGGCTAGTGAGGTGGCAGATTTGGTTAATAAAGACCTAGGTTGTGGTGGTGTCGCAGGGGGGGCTATTGTGGGGAAGGTGAACAATGTGGTGGATGTGGATGAGTCTCCTGTTGTGTCGACATCTAAAGACAAGGGTAAGATAAAGGTTTATTTTCCTAAGGGCTTACAAGAAGATGAACCACCCATGAGTTCCCATCAAGGGAGGGGCTTGTACTGGGGTGCTATGGAATACACGTAGGCATCTGGCCTAGTCAAGGAAGGGGTCGATATTTCCTTTAATTTTCTTATGTGGTTGGTTCAAGAGGTTCAGGACCTCCATAACAAATACAATATGATTGCTTGGTGCAACATTTCTACACTTGGAAGCCTAAAGGATAAGGAATCCATCTTCAGTATGGTCAAATCACTGAATTCTAGCCTAGGCCTTATGTTGGACATGGCCAATTTGAAGAAATATTATGGTCTGAGGTTGTCCATGGTGGAGAGGAACTCCCTGCTGCTGCGTAAAGATCTTAACACGGTGATTAACCTTATAAGGAGAAGCTTGAATCCTCAGCTAAAGGTTTGGTGTTCCTAAATGAGAAGGCTAGGGAATGGATTGGGAGATTGTTGTTTAGTGAGCCGGTGTACCAAGATGAGGGGGGGGATGCTTAAAAGAGGTTGCAAGTTGTGGACTTGGGCACGGGGCTAAGCGTTTACACTTGAAGCAAAACCAAGAAGAGCAAGATGGTGTCAAGGCAGGATATTGAAGAGATCATGGAAATGCAAGGAAAGATGATATCTAAGGATTCAAAAGCAACCATAGTGTTAAAGGAACTTCTTTAAATGCTACTTGTTATGTTCTCATTTTGCCTAGTTTTTTTGTTTTGTTGGTTGTTGTTTGTTGATGGGGTGTCGATTGTTAAGTAATCAACTTATTTTTTGGCTATGGTGGGGGAGCCAATTGGCTTTATCTTTGTTGCCTCTTCTCTTTTTGGTTAGGGTTTCAGGGCCCCTTCAAAACTTGTTTATCGCTAATCAAAAACAAATCTATGTAAAAACATGCTAGTTTTAACTTAGTTTTTCAAAAATATTAATTTATATTATTTAGTTTATTTTTATTAGAAGAGTTATTTTATTATGTTATTTGATAGATAAAATAGTAAATAGTTATGCAATTTACTAAATAAAAATATATTTTAAAAATTATATTTGTATAAGTCAAACAATTAAAAATAAATTTAAAAATAACTATCATTCAAACTTTATTTAAATCTTTAAATTTTAAACTAAAATTCATTAATGATAAAATAATAGATATCTTTGGCACTTTAAGTTACTTATTTTATCTTTCACATTTTAGGTAACATATAATTTCTTTTCAAGATTTGTAATTATTTAATTTCATATACATCAAACATGGTTAAGTTTGATTTGTCTTATTTAGATTATTTATGCTCATCTACATAACTAAGTAGATGCCCTCTCACAATATAGTGTCATATTCATTGTCTTTTTGTAACAGATTTAAGATCAATAATTACTTATTTTAATTTTAAAATATTACACTATTTTATTATTTTTGTATGTGAACTCTTTAATAGTTTTTATTAATACACTCATGTCATTATACTCCACCCTTTATTGTCACTATAATTACACTTCTTGACTCAATAACTAAAATTTGACATTTCTTAACATTTTTAATATACATATTTAAAATATTTATACTAATTTAATTACATAAAAATTAAATTAGAAATTTTATTTTAAATAATATTTTATTATTAAATTTAATTATATTTCTTATTTACTTATATATTTTTATTTATTTTTAAATTGATTGAAAGTATTTTTTCTAGGAAAATCACTTTCTAGATATATTTAGATAGTAATTACGTTAGTGAATTATTGTTTCTTTCTTTCACATGAGAATGCCATATTTTCACAATTCTATCTATTTAGTAGTTATAAAAAAAAAATATAGCTTTATGTTTCTTAATTTTAGTTGATCAATAATTTAAGATCTTTATATTTAAAAAGTAATTTAGTGGTGTTGCTCCAAATAATCCACATTACAACATCCTTTCATTTGTGATTGTGAAAAGGAAAAATAATAAATGTTATTTTTTTAACTCGGACCTCCATTTCTTAAATTCTATATAAAGCATTACTATTATTATTTGCATTCTGCTTATAGCATTGCTATTGTTTGTTGAGGTGAGGAATAGATCCTTAATTATTACCATCTATATATTGAAAGGAAATTAATCTTTTGAGTTGAGAAGTTTTTTCATAATAGTTCTTAATAATATTTTGAATTAGTTTAATGGTTAAGGTGTGTATATTTTAAAGTAAAGGGTGTATGTTTAAATATAAAAAGGATAGAGTTGTATATATCATTTGAATGATATCTTATATAGAAGAAAAATACAATTTCTTTGTGGAATGTGTTCATAAGAAAGCTCTCGTATAAAAAAAATATCAATATTATGACTACTCATTAAGATGGAAAATACAATTTATTTGTAAAATGTGTTCATAAAAAAGATCCCATATGAAAAAAGATATCAATATAATGACTACTCATTAAGATCATTCTACAGATGCTTAAAAATCACAAATTCTCCAAATAGTAATGAATAGAAATTATTCAATAGACAAAAAAAAAATTGAAAAAAGGGTTGAAAAGTCCAAAGTAATCCTCCCCTACTTAGATATTTTAGAAAATAAATATGCCCACAAACATTTACTAACCAAAAAAAAAAAAACTAAGGAAAAAATTAGAGTATCAATAAAAGCTATCTTGAAATTACTTAAAGGCCACATGAATCACTCTTGTAATTGTGTGTGTGTGTGCGTGTGCGTGTGTGTACGTGTGTGTGTGTGTGCGTGTGTGTGTGTTGATTAGTGTGTCACTACTATATACATGCATAAGCATGTCACTACTATATGCATGCATTTCAATGTGGTTAAAAAGAACCTTTCTAATCTTGTTATAGTTATCTATAATTTGAATATGGAAAAATAATTTAATGATCTTCACATTTGTATTTTTTATATTTTTTATTTGTTTTTAATATTTGTAAATGTAGGATTGAAAAGGTCCAAACATTTATACAATATAATAGTCAAACAACAAATAGAACAAGTATCATGAATTATGAGACAAACCAAGCAATCCAACAAGACAAAACAACATGAGATACGATTACAACCAAACTGCCACATACAACATTACCAAAAAGGAAATAATATGGACCCCTCATGACCCACATAGACGATGACAAATCTAACTCTATTCAACATCACAAAGCTAACGTATTTTTATTGATTATATTATTCTTTAATAATTAATTTAAACAAAAAATCATTGATATTTATTTTTAAAGAGTTTAAATATTATAATAATTTTATGAGCTTTGTTTAAATAATTTATACAAATTTGAGGTTTTATGCTTTGTGTCATTTAATTTAAAGTACATATTTGTCACATTTATTAATTTATTGTAATATAGTATAAATATAAGACCTTTTAAATAAGACTTAACTCTCTCTCTCTCTATATATATATATAAGCAAATAGGAATATATATATAAAAGCAAATGGGAATATATATATATATATATATAAAAGCAAATAAGTATATAAAAGCAAATAGGAATATATATATATATATTCCTATTTGCTATTTCTTAACATGATTTAACTACTCATAAACACCACATTAAATAATGTCCACATATACTAAATTATGTGGTAGGAATAAAAAGGCTCAATCACTCACATTTATTATATAAAAGACAAGGTATAGTTTGACAATGTAGGAGAGCCCACACATGGTATAAGAGGCCAATATTGAGGTCTCATGGAAAATTATTCAACGTAACCATCACACATTAGCATTCATTTGAATGGCCACCCAACTTCCACGTTGAAGTATTTGTTCATCATAATTTTCTTTGGCATCCCTTGTTTTTCCTTATGTTTACAACTTTCATTATTTTTTATTATCCATTAGGGGAAGAGTATCAGTAATCGATATAGTTAATTTCATGCACCCATGCATTCTAAACGATGTATCAGATTTCAACGATCTTTTTTGGACATCTTTGCATGTGACTCAACTGCTTATAGCTATTGATATGACTTTTGGATAGTGACGATGCATGCTATGGAATCCGTTTAGTACGAAAAGGTCAAAAAGTGATCATTTTAAAGTGTCATCCGATATTTCAATACATTCTCTTGTTCATTGTATTCTCCTTTGACACCATCTTTCTTTGGTCTACATTATCAACCTTCATTTTTTAATTATCTCCATTTTATTTTTAACATATTCAAATATATCAATGTCTAAATCTTAAATTTCCTTGCAAAATTTTCATAATAAGTGCTTTTTAGAAAAGCATGGCATGTTTCTTATGTTATTTTTTCATTTTTTTAAATAGAAATTTTATGTATACTTAAATTTTTTCATGAAAAGATTTAGTTTTCATGTATGTTTGCATCTCATATATGATGTGTATAGATGGAAGATATTTTACAATATGTGTTTAAAATGAGATACGAATAAATCAAACAATTTTTTGTCAATTCTTAATTGATTCACCATAGAGATTGTTCTATTTTGTTCACATACAACCTTATTAATTAAGATTAGACTCTATATCAATATATTTTTATAACCAAAGAATAATATTTAGAACTAATATTTTTTCTAAGTAAAACAAAACCTGACAAATCATCATATAAAAAATGGAAAATAAAGAAACAAAAATGGAGTTCAAATTGGTCAAAAAATGGAAACTTTCCCTATATATACCTATCAAATATCATAATTTTATATTGTTATGCCCTGTTAGGCTTATTTTCAGATCTTAATCATCACTAGACTTGTTATATCAGCTCATTCATTTTTAGGCACTTGTATATTGCCCCCTCAAAAAAGGTTCCATAGGACTTGGTGAATGTTGTTTCCCAAGTTATGGCATGGGTCATGAGTTATGATTCCATGTGCTTACCTTTAGTTTGTTGTCCCTCATGTAAGACTATAAACAAGAGAAAAGAGATAATGTGGAGCATAATAAAGTTGGAGAAAAATCAAGATAATGAAAGAAACAAGAAAAATTGTGATCTTCACAAGGTTGATAATACCACTTAGTCCATGTGCTACTTCTCATCCATCTAATACCTATGTTTAAACAAACACTGACAAAGAATCAAGAACATTTTAAAGATATTAACCGATAAAAGTTTTATGAAAAATAAGGATGAGATTTAGACATATACATGGATCACTCAACATGAGGCACCTACATAAAAATTGATAGTAGAGGATTAGGTAAACATATGAACAAAACTAAGTTTTCAAAAGGTCATTTTCACATGCAAGATTGAGATAAATTTTAACTCTAGGAAAATAATGACTATTTCAAGTATAGAAGTAGTCAACAAATAGATCATTAGACAAGGATTGCAACCATAGATAATAAATAGGGTGAAATATGATATCAAGTACATATTCTTTGAAAAATTAGCATTTAAAAAAAAAATCCCATATTCATTGTCTAGGATTGATGAAATTTAGTATAGATGGAGTTAAAATTTACATGTCTAGGTGGGGAATAGGCATATACTTTTAAATTTTTTATTTTCATTGATTTTTGGCATTTTTATGATTTTAAATTGTTAGAATTGTGGTAGGTGAGTACCCTAGTTTGGCTAGATTTTTGTTCACTGTATTGACTTCTCATTTGTCATACGAAATAAAGTTTGTTGTTTTAACTTCTCCTTCATCATGAGGAACATGTGCTCATTTCTTTTGGAAAATGGTGAACTCAATTAGAGGGTTAAAAACTAAGTTTTATTGCATAAAGTTTTTTTTTTTTCATGATCATGCTAACTTTATTAATCAATGTTTACAAGGTGAGCATATGCAATGGAGATGTGTATTTATGCAATATTAGTGGACTAAGAGTCATGACCATTAGCCACCCATCACTAGTAATGGGTTGCATATTAGGGTACTTCATCCCTTATTAAAGAAGGATTCCTATTCAAGATCTTAGAACACATCAAGTACCAAGGTGAGTTAGGCTCTTATAATTTCCAAATGGTATTTTTAGTATTGATGTAACAAATTTGGGATGGAGATAATCACAAACCCATAAATTTCTATGAGAGGTCTTTGGGATGGGGGAGAGGTAGTAAGGGATGGGTGTAGAGGCATCGATTCTTTTAGAGATAGATGAGGATGGTAGGAAATGTGTCCTATGAGTATCAATATTTATTAATTTAGAGGGGTGGTGCCTACATATTTTCCCTCAATCAAGATGATGTACAATGGTGGTGTAGGAGCACCTGGGAAAAATACTAGGTTTATAGAAGTTTTGATTGAAGTTAAAATTTTGTTGTGTTGTTCATAAGGTCATGTGACCATTGTGTTGAGTGCTTAGGGATGTTTTTGATTTGTTGGAAAGAAGTTGACAAGAGTTACTTAGTTTTAGAACATCATTTTGGCCAAGTTGTCAAAAGTTGCCTAAGTTTGCAAAACACAGTGGGTATTATAACTTTTGTTATAAGGTCAACAAGAGGTTCGACCAAAGGTTATCAACTATTTTTGGAGCCTATATAAGGGATGACTCGACCCTGGAGTAGGGTTAGAAGCTTTAATGTTTTGGTAAAATCTTGGAAAATAGAAGGAAACAGTGTTATGTGCAGAAATTCCTAATTTTTGCATCTTGATTGAGTTTTGATGGATTAGATGTGTTTCTGTTTGGCTGTGGAGTGTAGTGTAGTTCACATTCAAGCATTTTGAATTCATTAGATAGCTTCTTGTACAGTTTTTAAGCATATTTTTGTAAATAGTTCAGTGTTGCCATGTTTCTAGTCTGAACCATACTGTTTTTATAAAATGGTGTGCTAGAGAACTTTTCCACCGTACAAACCATATGGCCTTTTGGAAAAAGTTCCTAGACACCATGCTTGTACATATGGTAGTTGCTAGGTTTTTTTTGAATGCAGGAGATGCTAGCAAGGTCTTGCCCTAGGCGAGCCAAACAGGGTCCGGCTAGGGAAAGTAGTGTGAAAAAGACTCATAACTTGCAAGGGAATTGAGATTTTTGAGAAATTCCTTTTGGTGAATTTTGTTGAGGGTCCTGGAAATGCATGGTAGTCAGGAGGAGGTTTTATCAATTCATTTGGTGGGAGAACTTTCTGACAGTCTGAAACAGCTTTGAAAAGCTTAGAAACCCTAGGGTTTTTGACCATTTTTGTGTGTGGGAAGTGTACGGGCTGTGCAGGCTTGAAACCCTAGAAATCTTTGAGGTGTTGGCATGAGAAACTCAAACCCTAAGCAAGGAACTTGGATCTTTTGGTGGGTTTAGGAGAAAATAGCAATTTATCTCTGTTTAGAGGCCTAATTGGGGCTCTAGGCTTGTAGCCCTTTCAAACCTAGGTAGGAAGGGATTTTGTGAAAGTGGTGGAAAGTTGGAAACTTGTGATTGCATAAGGACCCTAGATAGGCTATTTTGAAGCTTTTGCAACACCTTCACACCCCTGCAAGAATCTAGCAGAAGGTTGAGGAAATCTGGTCTTTAAAGAAGAGTAAGGGCCAATGGAGTGTATATGGCGAAGCACCAAGGTTGGCTTGGTAGAAGGAGAGCATGTAGATAGTGGGGTTGGACAATAGAAGCAGTGGCACCTAGACCTGAGGCAAGACCACTAGGACAAGGTGGAAGAGACACCTAGGAGTTCTTAGGAGCAAGGACTCAGAGCATGGGGCAGTGAGTGCCTCATCCAACCCCATCCTATCAAATGGGACACACAATGTGAGGTTTGGACTTGTAGGGAGAGTAGAACTAACCCTCTAACATTAGTGAGACCCAACATACAAGCAAGAGGGAGAGAAGCACATGCAATCTAGATGTAGCCACTAGAAGACAACTTATAAGAAAAAAGGTTGCATGAGGAGAGACTATAAAATTTTAAGTCATAATGATCACAGATAGTAAAAGATGTCATAGACTGTAAATCTAATAAAAAAACTTGATAAAAAACAAATAGATTTTAACATTTTACTATATTAAACATATAAATATTTTAATATTATAAAAATTATACATTCTAAAATTTAATCCTTAACTTTTCACAATTCATTTATTTTGATTAACCTCTCTTATCTTATGGTGAAATATGCTTGAAACATAGAAGAGGATTGTAATATCTAAATAACCACATAGAAAGAAAATGTTCCTGAAACCATTGAGGTAAGCAAGCATCATGCCCTTATATGCAATTGATGATTTGGGAATTGGGATAAACAAACAATAGGAAGCACCCAAAAGTGAAGTGGGAGATAGGCAGCCTAACCCAAACAGGAAGCATCGAGAAAGTCTTTGTTAAATACCCAAAGAAACAAAGTATACTTACCCCAAGTCCAAGGACCACTCTCCAAAATAAAAGCCCTATCATCAATCGATTTACAAAATAGATAAAAAAAATCCTTCAACATGGGGAAAATTTTCAACAGAGCTCTTCAAAGAATCTAGCCATCACTAATGAAATCTGCATATGCAGATAACGAAGACTAAGCCAATAGTAATAACTTGCTTATAGATTAAATCCTTCTTGGAATAAGTAGCCTCCTGCATGACGTCCTTATATATTAAACATAAATTTTTCCCCACCAACAAAGCAAAACTTTTCCCAAGAGACTGCCCCTACACTCAATGCAGTTCGGGAAGCAATGTCCATTGAGCCCATCTTGCAGGGTGACAAGATCAATAAGGACAAAGACAACATTATTTGAAATGGGTAGTCGGAAAGCTGCAATGACCTCTAGAATTCCAAAGTTTTTGGTAGATAAGAGAGCTTCTATCTCTCCAAATAATTATTTTCTTCATCAATTGATTGTTTTCCTCTTGATAAATGTTTTATTAATAATTTATTTTTTATTATGAAAATTTTATTTTATTTTTTATTTTTTAAATTATTTATAATTGGGTTGAGGTAAGCAAGGGAATCTCATGTTTTTGATATAAATAAAAATGGGTTTTAAAAGACCTTGAATTCTTGTACAACAAAACAATCAACAGGTAAATGAAAGGAGTATCATGATATAGGGACAAATCAAATAATCTAGATTAACTAAATGAATGATGACTTCCAAATACGAAGCAAACTCATAAACAAAGACAAAAATAGAAGTCTCATAGAATGGAATAAGCAAACTGCAACTAAGCTGCCAAGTACCATCCAACACAAGAACAAACAAAATATATGAAAAACCTAGGGATCCAACCTGAACAATGTCAGACCCAACTGTATTCACTCTCACACCCTTCACTCAAGCACGTGATTGGGAAACAAATTTGGGAAGACCTTTCTTCCACTTTTGTACCACTATCCAAGAAATAGTATCTTCCAAGTCCTTAGATTTGGGAGAAGCAAGGAGGATCCCCCCACAGAAGACCCATCCAAGGGCGCAACAAAAGTAGAGGAATGTTGAACTAGAGAAGCCAACTGGCGAACAACCTCCTCATAAATAGGCTAAAGAAGAATTGAATTCATAGACTGAGAAACCAAAGCAGAAGTGAGTGAGGCACCTAAAGAAGAATTGAAGTCAAAAGATTGGGCAATCAAAGCAAAAGTGGGTGAGGCACACCAATACCTGAGCCAATGGAGTAGTAAGCAGGACTCGTGCACCAATCACCTAAGGAATCAATGCCAAAAGAGAAGAACCAACATCCTAAGAGGACTTGTGATCTTGAGAAAGACCATCATCTAGGGAATTGGAAGCATTAATAGTCAAATGATCTTCATGTGCATTTTTCCACCATTTCATTGCACCAAGAGTGAACAATCAAAAGCCAAGTGGCAATTGGAAAAGTATCGTATACATATAAAGGGTAGACCCTCACAGTCAAGTGGTTGAATCTAAGGCCTATCACACACCATCAAAACAATATTCCCATGAAAAGGCTTGGAGATATTAATATCCACTAGAATACAAACAAACATAGATGGCTCTTATAGGAAGTGGTAGAGTCAACTTTCAAGAAACAACCAATGGCATACTTAATGGCCCCATAGAAAAAAATATTTCTAGAATTAGAGAGGGAGATTCAAAATTTGAACCAACACAAGTCTAATATTGAGAAGTTCAAAAAGGGGGTTGAAAGATTCAATCCAAAGCTTGACCAAAATAGAGTGCTCTCCCCGCATCCTTAACTTGTCATCAACCACCAAATCCATGTCCTTTGAAGAGTCAAAAGACACAATGAAAAATCCCCTTGCATAAAGGAAAATTTTGATCTTACCATAGATGAAGAGCTTTCAAGAATCCAAAATCCAATTGTGAAGCTCAAAGAAAAATCCGTAAGTTGTTGAGTTTGTAGATCAAACCCCAACAAATGTAAAAATCCTCATTTTCAATCACATCATATCCACAAACCACCATAAGGGAGGATTGTGAATAGGGAAGGGGTTGAACTTGGTCATGATGCAAGGGGCAATCAGAAACTCTAGAATCAACAATGGACATGAAAGATTATTGACAACCCAAAGAAAAAACATCATGTTTCTCACCCGCAACAACCCAAAGCAAAAACGCCATGTTTCTCACCCGCAACAACACGATGCCCAAGAGGATTCACAACAAGCAAGTCTCATGTTATGACATCCAAAAAAATTAGAACATAGTGATTTTTTTTAATTAAAATATATTTTTTAATAAAAAGGGGTAAAAACTTTATTGAAAATCAGAAAGGACAATTACAAAGAAAGCAAAGGACTGAAATCCCCAGAATCATCAATTACATAAGAATAAGATCATCCAACTCTATATCCATCCCTATCTTCAACAAGAATTCTCTCCAAATCATGGCGAAGCACCCGAGGAACCAACTCCCACTCCTCGATTCTCCAACCAACTAGATGTTCAGAAGCCCATTTTTCCAAGCAATCAACAGCCCTATTCTACTCCCTCAGAATATGAACAAAGGTCGACATTTCCAGCAACGAACTAACCTACAAAATCTGTTGCACAATCATAGCCAACTGCCAACTAACACCCACCACTTTTTTCTCAATGAGCAAATTGATCAAGACTTGGGAGTCAGACTCACATATGATTTTTCCCCACCCCAGAGCATGAGCCCTCTCCAAAGCACGGAGAATAGCCATCCCTTCCACAAAGTTGATAGTCTACATCCCCTCATGTTTCGAGAAGAAGAAGATCACCGAACCCGAAGAATCCATGTCAATCCCCCTGTACCAGTAGGCCCAGAATTTCCCCTTGAGGATCCATCAATATTAATTTTCAGAAAACCATCAGGAGGGAGCTGCCAACTACCACCCCTATGAATTTTCTTCTTAACATTTTGTCCTCTCCTGACACATGCAGAAGTCACAGACAACCCCTGAATCCCCAATCTCTCCACCACCTCAGCATCCCTTCTTTCCAAGGGAAAAATCACATCACACTTAGCCTCCACAGTCTCCTGAAGCATGCCCAATACTCTTTGCCAAAACTATTGCAGAAACTTCTTTTCTCCATGAAAGATACATTGATTATGTTCTAACCAAATCTGCCACATCATGAAGATAGGCCCCACAAACCACACATCCTACAAGAAGGAAGCCAAAGAGGGAGGCCTACCCAAACCATTCCAAAATTCTATCAAGGAGGAAGCATGAACGCAAGGGCTTTGCCAAACACCCCACCAAAAGTGCCAAAGCTGCATAATGAAAGGACAACGGAAAAACAAGTGAGTAGAGTCTTCCTCGGCCGCCCCACACAAAACACAAACAGAAGGGCCCTGGAAGCCTCTCTTCTGAATATTATCCCAGGTCAGACACTTATTCCAAGCTAGCATCCAGACACAGCAGTTACACTTTGGCCAGGAGAACTTGTTCCAAACCCTCTTCCACCACTGCACTTCCTCCCCAACCCTCAAATTCTTAATTAAAATATATATTAGTACCTACAAATAAAACTATTAAAAACATTATGTAATTATATTGTATTTAATATGCTTTTCAAAATAAAAAATAAAATAAAAGAACTGTTAGCTTTTTTAAAAATTAAAAAATCACATACAATATAAAATAAAATAATTATTAACTAAAGCTTAAAATTTATGTGTAGGTGTATATATAATAAATAAAATAATTCTATTGCCAATAGTGGCATGATGTGATGGCTATGTTGTTATGATGTTGTTTTTGCCATCAAGGTTCAAATCCCATGGGATTGTAATTATTAAGTATTTATGTTGAGGATGAGGTCCTTGTATACCTCTATTTAAAAACAAATCTATTGAAAAGATATGCTAATTTTAACTTTATTTTTTGAAAAATATTAATTTATATTATTTAGTTTATTTTTATTAGAAGAGTTATTTTATTATGTTATTTGATAAATAAAATAATAAATAGTTATACAATTTACTAAAAAAAAATATATGTAAAAAATTATATATGTATAAGTCAAACAATTAAAAATAATTTTAAGCCAATAAGGGCATGGTTTGGTGGTCAAATTACTTGGTTGTATTGACGGCCACTAGGGTAACCCTTACTGGGCCAAAATGATCGCAAGCCTTGTGCCTTTGTGGATCGGTTCATAGCTCTGGCCAAAAACATTTACCCCTAATAATATGGGTGCATTGCACCTTTTTAAAAATAACTATCACTCAAACTTTATTTGAATCTTTAAATTTTAAACTTTTTATAAGACATGTCAGGTTGTATGGTGGAATTAACAATGTGGGGTGGTTTCTGCAATAAGGAAAGTCAACAACTCCAAGAAATGTGCAATGTAGGAACTCCTCCATTCTTGTTATAAAGGTTGCACGAATTAGTGATTTTGGTGGGAAATCTATGGGAACAATTACTACAACCCAACTCCTTATAAATCCAAATCTTCCAGACTCACATCGATTGAGATTTTGGTTTGATACAGAAGGGAAGAATCTCCATTCTCATTCTATTACAAAGGAAATCTCATCTGTAATAGAAGAAAAAATGTTAAAAAGTATCGTACAAATACAGGATCAGGACCTTGGTAACTCTGGTAAACCTTATTGGATAGTGATAAAAGTTGCCTTATCTTTCATAAAGGTAGACAATTTTTGTTATACAACTTGCCCTTGAAAATTGGAGGTAGGCACTGCAAAAAGAAGGTAAACACTAATGAAAATGGTTAGTGGTATTGTGGAAGATGTGATAAAACTTTTCTTGAATGTGATTATAAATATATACTTCAATGCAAAGTGCAAGACCATACTTCATTCACTTGGATTACTGCTTTTGAAGAAGCGACAAAAAAAATTATGGGTGTTACAGCAAAAGAATTGAACATTTTGAAGCATGAAGAACAAGATAATGTTAAGTTTGCACACATTATACAAAACGTCATTTTCAACAAATACATATTTAAACTTCAAGTGAAAAGAGAGACGTATAATGATGAACAAAGGATTAAATGCACAGTCATAAAAACAACAAAGTTTAATTATTCATTTGAGAGCAAAGATTTATTAGATTCAATTGCAAAGCTATAGGTTTCATGACATTCAAATGCTTCAATGTATATCATGTTAACAATGTATTCAACATTTTTTTAAAAACCAGTGGATATATCTAAATTAGTTGATGTGATTTTTGTCGTGATATTGTTCTTTGTTGCTTTCAATACTAAATCTAATGATTGATAAAAATTTATGATTTTAAATTTATTGTTCTTTGTTGATTGTTGTTATATACAAGTTGGTATGATTTTAAATTTGAATGTGTACCCTTATAAATGGGAATTGAAATAAACAATGATAGAAACTATAATGAAATCATATATATTGCTTTTGAAATTCATGTTCATGAAAATGTAAACATTTTTTCAAGTCAATAGGCGTCTCGATAAAGATAACTCTCAGCTTTTTTTACATATATTATTAATTAATATAAGTATGCTAATATACCTCTATTTAAAAACAAATCTATTGAAAAGATATGTTAATTTTAACTTTATTTTTTGAAAAATATTAATTTATATTATTTAGTTTATTTTTATTAGAAGATTTATTTTATTATGTTATTTTATAAATAAAATAATAAATAGTTATGCAATTTACTAAAAAAATTATATATGTATAAGTCAAACAATTAAAAATACTTTTAAGTCGATAAGGACATGGTTTGGTGGTCAAATCACTTGGTTGTTGTGATGGTTAAGTAGGAGTTATCTTGATAATTAAATGTGCCCCCAAACATTTACTAACCAAGAAAAGAAAACTGGAAAGAAAAACTATAGCGTATCAATAAAGGCTTTCTTGGAATTAATTAAAAGTCCATGAATCACTCTTTATATATATAAGCCTTCTTTAATGTCATTTCAATGTGGTTAGGAAGAACCTTTCTAATCTTGTTATTGTTAGGATAAATAATTTAGTGATCTTTTATCATTGTATTTTTATATTCTCTATTTATAAAGATATTTAATTTAGATTCAAATTAATGATGTTGTATATTGTAATATTATATTTTTGTTTTTTACATTGATAAATGTGTCATTGAAAAGATCCAAACCTTTATACAATATAATAGTCAAATGACAAATAGAAAAAGTACCATGAGTTATGAGACAAACCAAACAATCCAACAAGACAAAACAACATGAGATACAATTGCAACCAAACTGTCACATACAACGTTACCATAAAGGTAATAACATGGACCCATCATGACCCACAGTGAAATCCGACTCTATTCAATATCACAAAGATAGCATATTTTTATTGATTATATTATTCTTTAATAATTAATTAAAAATTATTAATATTCATTTTTTAATGAGTTTAAATTTTATAATAATTTTATGAGTTTTATTAAACATTTTATACAAATTTGAAGTTTTTGTGCTTTGTATCATTTAATTTAAAGTACATATTTGTGACATTTATTAATTTATTGTAATATAGTATAAAATGAATGAAAAAAAAATACTTTAACAATTCATAATTACAAATAAAATATATGACCTCTTTGATAAATCTTAATTGAATATCTCTACGTCTTTAAATTTATTATTTAACCAAATCTTTTTATAAATAATAAATAAAAATATTGACATAAAAAAACACAATCTCTATCATCTAATTGATTTTTTATTTATACTTATTTATAATATCAATTCCCTCATTATTTCTTATTTGCTATTTCTTAACATGATTTAACTACTCATAAACACCACATTAAATAATGTCCACATATACTAAATTATGTGGTAGGAATAAAAAGGTTTAATCACTCACATCTATAATATAAAAGACAAGGTATAGTTTGACAATGTAGGAGAGCCCACACATGCTATAAGAGGCATTCATTTGAATGGCCACCCAAACTTCCACGTTCAAGTATTTGTTCTTCTTTGGCATCCCCTTTTTTCTTTATGTTTCTTTATTATCTATTAGGGGAAGAGCACCAGTAGTTGATATAGCTAATTTCGCACACCCACACATTCTAAATGATGCATCGGATTTCAATGATTTTTTTTTGTTGTCTTTGTATGCGACTTAACTGCTTATAGCTATTGATCTAGCTTTTGGATAGTGACGATGCATGTTGTGGAATCCGTTTAGTACGAAAAGATCAAAAAGTGGTCACTTTAAAGTGTCGTTTGATACTTCCATACATTCTTTTGTTCGGTGTTTTCTCCTTTGACACCATCTTTCTTTGGTCTATATTAACAACCTTCATTTTTTCATTATCTCCATTTTGATTTTAACATATTCAAATGTATCGATGTCTAAATCTTAAATTTCTTTACAAAATTTTCATGATAAGTGCTCTTTAGAAAAGCATGGTATGTTTCTTATGTTCTTTTTATCATTTTATTAAATAGGAATTTTATTTATACTTCAATTTTTTTCATGAAAAGATTTAGTTTTCATGTACATTTGCATCTCATATATGATGTGTATATAGATGGAAAATATTTTACAATATGTGCTTAAAGTGAGATTGGAAGAGATCAAACAAATTCTTGTGAGTTCTTAATTGATTCATTATAATTACTAGGGATTGTTCTTTTTTGTTGACATACAACCTTATTAATCAAGATAAGGCTCTATACCAAAATATTTTTATAACCAAGCAATATTATTTGCAACTAATCTGATTATAGTGCTCAAAGTAAAAATCTATGTTATGAACAATAAGAATCTAACAACTGGGATTAATATTTTTGCTTAAAATGAAAACAAATAAAATATATTTTACATATATAAAACATTTTTTTTTTCCTTCTATCAATCATGTTCAATGGATAAGAGGAAATTTAATGGGTGTAGATGAAGGGGGGAGTAAGAAGGAGAGTTTGGATAACTGAAAGGAGAATGGATATCTCTTCAACATATAATAGTAAAATTGAACTTTGATGGAGCATCAATAGGTAATCTAGGATTTAGCAAAAGAGATTTTTCACCAAAGACTCGAGAGGTAACTTAATTTATGGGGACTTGTTATTCTTTGAGTGCAAATCTAACAATAAAGTACAGTGGGAAGCTATGTTTGCAATAATGGTAGCTACTATCCCCCAAAATATTAAAAAATTGGCTATTGAGAAAAAATTGTTGATAGTGATTAATGCTTTAAACAAAAGGTTGTTGAATAATTGGAAGTTAAAGTAGTTTGTAGAAGAGGTGAAAGAGCTAAAAGATAACTTTGAAGGTTGTAGTTTTTTGCACTTAATGAGACATGTAAATGTTCCAACTAATTATATAGCAAATAAGGGTGTGGAAGAAGAGCCTATAACTATTTTATATGGTCATATTTTTAGTTCATGGGCAAAATTAGATAACCAACTTAGTTTTCAACAACCGTGCTTTTAAATAGGTTCCTTCAAGGTATGCTTTATTTTATATGTGACCCTTTGTCATTTCCTTGGAGTTGGTTTAGGTTGGTAACACATGCTTGTGTCTTGCAATGTTTATGTGTTTCATTCAATATAAAGGTTATTATTTTTACTTGCTTATTGCTTTGATCATGATTTTTTGGCAAGTTCAATAGCCCTTCAAGTTTAAATGGAGATATGATAGATTGTATGAAGTGGGTGTTACAGGTAGTGTTGGAGAAATGTTATTATATCTCATTGGTTTGGGTGAAGGGTGTATGTTCAATGTTGTGTGGCCTATTGCTTATGCTTTTGTTTTTGGTTTGTACAAGTGGTAGTGTAACAAGGGTGATAGCTAGGATGGCTAGTAGAAGGAGCTTAGGTAAGGGGACAAATAAATTGTATATTAACTCTTATCTCAAATAGGATGTTTATGTAGATTTTCACCTTTGACTCCCTCGCAACCCTAGTGTTTATGAAGAAGGTGCTAGGTGTGATGGGCATGGTGGCTAGTAAGAGGTTGAAGGCAAAAATAAGAGGGGATTTTATAACCAATCTAGCAAAATATGTGTCAGATGCTACTAGGAGTTTGTTGTATTTTTTTCTATCATTACAATTTGGTGATATAGAGGTGACTTCACTAATTGATGACTTAGGACCTTTCCATAAAAGGGTGGCCCAAATTATGGATGGGGTAGAATCAATGAATTCGCAAGCACCCAACGATTGTCATATGGAAGAGTTAGATGTTATGTGTAGGGAGCTAGTGATTCTAAGAGCTTATTGTAGCAACATTCAAAAGGTCATGGCTAGTCTATGTGTCACCCATAGGCAAGGGTATGTGGAGGTGGGTAGCTACTTTTCTTTGCTTGTATATTTCCTAACACACTTCATTGTGCTATTCATTGCAAGGATCTTATCTTTGGTATTAAATTTCATCTATAGTGAGCTTAGTGTAAGAAAATATGGGGATTGTTGGTGTTTGTTGATTCAGGTTGGGTGGAGGAGTATGAGGTGTCAAAATGGTGGTGCAGTAGATTGTAAAGAATGGCTTAAGGTAATATTTTGTAATAGGGTACTACTATAGGATTTTTTGTTGTGTTTGGCTCTTTTTGATGTCTACATGCCTTGGGAATTTCATGGTCAGGTTGTTGTGGTATATGGCAACATGTTAGCATTTTGTATGTTTTCAATATAATATCTATAAGCTAATATTATAATCATGTTTAGATTTCGAGGTGGATCCCCAATAGAACCCCAACTAATCAATCTAAAAATATATTTTTCTCTTCTATTAAAGATCTCTTACAACTACTCTACCAAAAAAAAAAAAAAAGTAGTGAAACAAGACCCTACATTAGACCAAGCAAGTAAATCCCTACATTAGACCAAGCAAGTAAATCCTAGATATAAGAAATGATGGTATAATAATTTGATTTGCTATAAGACTAGATAAATTTACTCCTTGTGAAAAATGACACATGGGGGACAGTTGACAATGAAATGCGAGGGATCAAAGTATATCATGATTTTTAAGAGGGAATTGAATGGGAGGTCTCGACTCTAATTGTCCCCAACCGCATTCCCTTATTGCCAAACAAGATGACGAGAACAAGAGGTCAACAAAAAATAGCTTAAGTGATCTTAATAAAATAGTTTGTATGCAATCATTGGTCAACTCAGAACTGGTAAAGTTTTTTTCGCCTCACAATTTCAAATCTTGTAGAATGCATTGTCTTAACATCATAAGTGATGAGACCAAGTTTGAATCGGACAAGTTTGGTGGAATACCCTCAATCCTTCTTAGTCAAAGAAGCTTTGATTGTTTGTTCACAAGTTTGAATTCGAGAAGCTTGGTGGAATGGAATTTCTACTTTCTCTAGATAGCCCTCAATCCTTCTTATTAAAAGAAGTTTGATTATATGTGCACAGGTTTGAATTGGAGAAGTTTGGTGGAATGGAATTTCAACTTTCTCTTGAAGAATAGAAACCCTTGTAACTTCCCTAACCATTCTTGTTGTCCTCAACCACTCTTGTACTCCAATTTTGGGCTTAAAAGGTGCTAGATTTCCACTCCAAGTAGATCTCATAGAGGGCATAAACTAAAACTAGTCAACAACAAAATGATCCTTCCCAAAACCATAGGCTAACAAACTCTCTCTAGTACCATCTGATCTGTAAATAGCGAGGATACTGCTCACACTTGTTCATCAGCAATGTATATAGTCTCAATAACCCTGCAAACACCTTCAAACACTACTCCCCTACCAAAAAATGGTTATTTGTACTTTGTATTATGTTTCATTAGACTTTTATCAGAATGGAAGGAGCTTAACAAAACAATATAATGCAGTGACACGCAAACTGAAACTTGGAGACTTACACCAAGAGAAACCCTGAACAGGGAGAAAACAGGGGTATTCTTTCCATTACAGGTTACTGTCATAGTCAAAGATTGTTAGCCTTACTTCATGATTGGTAGGAATGGGTTTGCTTAACGGATTATATCTCCTCTTAATTATTTCATTCCAACTCAATTTTCTTTTCAAGAACATACCGTTTTATCCACGATCATGTCATGGAGGAACCTGCCTTGTTGGAATTCTCTGACTCAAAAATTGTTCAATTCTTGCACAAAAATCAAATGCTTTTAAATGCAATGGACAATCAGGCTCCACAAAGCTTATTTGTTTCATGCACCTTACACCAATTTGCATTTCTTATAGGTGTTGATTCCCGCTCACAATTAGTTATTCTATCGTCAATATGTTTGATGATCGTAACTGTTTACAAATGCAATTTTTCTGTTTTGAAAACATGGATGATTGTTGTGATCACCTTTCCCTATTCATCTTTGCAGATGGCTAAAGCCACTGCTAAACTTTTCCACTATTCTCTGAATGTTTTCTAATTTGGTGTTCAATGACTTTCCAGAATCTTGAAAGGTTTGTGGGATTCTGATTGTGATTGTTTTCATCTGTTGAATTCAATGTGTTCATGATCAAGACAGGAACATTATGACCGTAGCTGTTTACTGGTAGCAATGCTTGTGGTGGAGTGAAGTACAAGGGTCAAACGTGATGTAATGTAATGTTCTCAACCTTCAACAGTCTCTGAAATTCCACTAGTGGAGGCCTCATGCTAATGGCAAGTTGTTCAGGTGTCTATGAACGTGGTTTGCGTGTGAATTTTACATTTTCTTCATTAAATGTAAAGATTTTAGAATTATCAAAAACCAAAACAAACTCACACTCAGACTCCAACCAAAGCTAGGAAAACAAATGCACATTATATTAGACATACAAACACAAAATATATGATTCCCCAAGACAACCAAAGCTGCCAAATATTCAAAGACAAACCACAGTATTGAGACAAATCATTCTGATATCATCAAATGCTATAGTAAAATTTAATTTTCATTTCAGTAGAAAAACATTATAACAATGACCTTAAACTCAGTAGGGATTCCACTGAGCTAATTCTCCAACTCCCCTTTAAAGGAGAAAGGTCCCAGGAGAAACAATGACCTAAAACATCAGTAGGAATGCTATTGAGCTAATTATCTTCTTAATCCTTTATAAATTTGAGTGCCATATACAGCAACCCCACTATCAATTTTTTTATTTCTAAACCATTTAAAGAGGATCATTTGGAAGATAACAGAAAATCTGTATATTTTGCAACTTATCATTACATTGTTGCATTTGAAGCTGTATTCAGAGGAAAGGAAGTTTTCTTTCAATCAGATGCTCATCCAAGAGACAATAAGTGGCTTTTTTTGCTACAATTAAAAGAATGATATGAAAGACACCAATTCCCCATAAATAATTTTCCCATAAACAAGAGATACACAATAATGGACTATGATACAGGATCTCTTACAGTGGCATCAACCTTCGATGCTTGAAAAACCATAAAAACAAGACAAAAATTAGCAGCCCAGAAGCCCCAGTTATTATAATAACCCATTTGAAAGCAGCAGGTTCATCAAACAGATCAATTGGGATGTTCATGCCAAAGATTCCTGCCACAACTCCAAATATAGCAACAACAAAAGTTGCTGTTGTGAGCAATAGCTCAAATTGTATCAACTGGTTCCGAACATTATCCTGTCAATGACCATTCTCAAAGGATTAAAAACTCTAAAATAAAAAGATAATAAGTCCCAAGAATTAACTCAAACATGTAATGTCAAAAATGTTCATCTTTGCAAATGTATGACACCCACCCATGTCTTAGGCACACATAAACCAATAAGTACAACTGATGTGAGGATTCATGCAAAAGCAAGGTGTAGATCAGTCCAATACAATGGTTTTTAAAAGTAATAAACACTCAGTCTAAAATTCTTACCAGTTGAATATTTATAAAATCCTCTGTATCATCAATATACTCCTTCAGCTAAAAACCATAAGAACAGGAATTAGAAAGAAACTTGCAATCATATATGAAAATTTTGCCAGAAAATTTTACAAAACTAAGCCTTTTTTACTAATGCACTGATTAACCAAAATGGGGAAAAAATAACATTAACCACTAATAACTCTCTAGAAAAGTCAAAGGGGTTATGCTCAAATGGCAAGGCCACAGGGTTCTCAAGTTCGAGATCCAGGTACAGATGCCCCAAAGCGGCATCTGTGTTGCAGCGATATTCCTGCAGTTGGAGTGGTAACCCCACAGTTGTTAGGCCCATACAGGAATTGTCAAGTCCCATAGTGGACATATGATCCTTAGTGCACAATTATGCAGGGTGCGGGCACCAAAACCAAACCCTTACTAATTAATCTAATTTAATTTTTTAAAATCTCTCCAGAAAATATTGTTTTCTCTCTCAACTTACCGATGTCAGCTTGTTGAGAGTGCTGTCAATTACCACAAAGTAGGCTTCAAGTAACATTTCCAGCTCTTGAATATGTTCATCATTGTTTTCAGAATCCTTCATGCTTTCATGCCTGCTACGCACTAAGCTGACAGTCCTTTCCAGCTTTGAAGAATCTGTGGGAGAACATGCAGGAGAAACAGGAGCTGATACTGAAAAGCCAGCCCCAACAGAATTATAACCATATAAGGAGTGATCTCTCAAAAATGAGGCCTCCATGCGCTCCTTCTTCTCAGTCAGATACATCTCAGCCATATCCCCATCATCGTCCATAAGCTGCTCTATCTCATCT